>JTDE01000021.1:45088-74505 GCA_014338405.1 Paragonimus skrjabini miyazakii
TGCATTAATTGAAAGTACTGTTTTGTTTCGATTAGGTAGAAACATCACCGTGATATTTAACACAGTATCAATTTGGCTGTAACATCCATTGCTAGCTGCGTACCAGGCTGGCCTCTGTCCCGTATGAGATTGTGAAGTCACCGAGTCAATAATCGTTTAGCAGGAAGCCGAAAATACTGCAATTACTTCGGTGAAGTGGAATGTGACATGAGTTATGAATTGGCGGCCGATCCTTGGCTAGAATGTTGTGGTAGAAAAATGAAATGATATTCTTAATTATCATTAGGCTGGCAAGTCAATGTTTGTTGTGGGGGTATGATACGTACCGGTTTCTCTGGTTCAAAAGTGGGACTAATCCGATGGGCTCTACTAAAGGTCATTGGTTTGAAAGAAACCTAATCCAGAGGTCAGTGTGGCGAAACTAGGGCTTACTGTTCATTTGGGGCCCATGACCTCTTGTAGTTTGGTTCATATGCCATTCGGATGATGTTGGTCTATCCAAGATGTCCAATTCAAGCAGCAAGGGATTAAGACGGAGGCAGCCGACTGGTTCGAAACTCGTCATCGACAGCGTGTGTGGATTAGTAGACGTTCCCTACTAGGGAGTCTAATACAAACAGGGTTTACAGGGGTTTGTGACCAGACCAATTCATATATCCTTGGAGTTTGGTTCAGTCGTTCAAGATACTTAGTGCATCTTTCGTGTCCGCTGCAGCCGATGGTAATGGCTGTTCTTCTCGCACCTTCCACGGGATTTGTCCACGGTTACAGAATACCATAGATGTTTGCAGGCCGGCCGGACGGCATGCTAGACGGAAAGCTATTTGCTGTCGCTGGGGCTAATTGCATTCCGTTTGTAGCAGGATATCAGGCGCTGCGTCATATTAGTCAAATTAACTTAAAGTAAAGTAAAACATTAAACGTTTTGCATGGTAAATTATGGTCGACTTGATCAGCGGCCATGAGTTAACCACATTCTGGCAATACTACCAGTAAACGTCCACAGTTGCTTATTCGTCGGGAGAACCCAGGGTATTTGAAATCTAATCATCAAATAGGGAGCCATTCTGTAATTCGCAGCCCGGGGACAAGTCAGGATGCATTGAGCTAGCCAACCCGATTGCCCGAATACTATATACATGAGAGGACACTTGTATATATATATATATAATATACATGAGATATATTGTAGGAACTGGCAATAACTGACTCAATCAGCGATATATATTCCAGTTCTGACAAGGTCACATGAACAACAGAAGCCTGGCGAAGAGGTACCAACCAATCACGATTCGGCAGATAACTATATGGCCGCCGGACCTGGCTAGTGCAGCCACTCTGGAAGAAACGGAAGTAGAGGGCCAAGTGGAAGAGAATACACATACAATCAGACACTCGCAACACATTTTCCGGGCTCCCTGCGACCTTACATGGGCAAATTTGTAAGTAAAATCATAGTAAGACAGAGCGGAGAAAATTATTCAGATACTGTGGAGCTTACAATTGGTAATGGAACTATATACAGTTTGGAAGAGTGTGGGTAATCAAACAACATTGAGCCAGTTTTGGCTCAAGTTGCGCCATAAACTGTGACACCCAGTTCTGTTATACTATATCAACACGAACTTTATTCGACGGTTAAACTTGAATAGGTTGTGTTTGCGCATATTTTCGCTATACTTTAAAAAGAGAGGGGTGTGATGCTCGCTTAAGTTACTGAGAACAGCTCCATCTGAGTCACTTTAACTGACCGTTGTAGTTTCGCTCAATATAAACTGAACAACCCTATTGATTGTTAATAGTAACAATGCCATCCAGCGAAGTTAACGATGACTGTGATTTCAACTCGAAGAGAGGCCCTAGCTAAGGTTACCAGGGCAGTTGCTGTATTTCCTCTCGAGGCGATCGTACAACCACAGCATTACTCACAAGCAAATCTGGCTGAGCGTATGCATGTGACGCTTCACTTGCGTCTAACATGAGGTCAGTGGCACAGTGGTCAGCATGGTTGTCTCATGAAAATGCGGTCAAAGTTCAAGTACTGGAAGTGCAAGTATGTATCTAGACTTCAGGGTGCTACGGCAACAAGTGAACAAACTACAAACCATGGTTCGATTTGAAAACGTGTATAATCAATTTGAAGATCTTACTCCCGCCTCACTGGACAACGCAGACTGGTTTCGTGCAAAGTTGGTTGATAACTCGCACGAGTTTCTTTCGGCCCCAATACGCCAACATTATTGTTTGTCCGCAGAACACTACAAGCCATCAAGGAGCTCAAAGAACTGACTGGTGTAGTCTCCTTCAAGCTAGGCAAAGGTTCTGGCATTGTCATAATGAAGAAAGAGGACTACGTAGCCAAGATGACTGAGTGATTTTCTGATGCGCGCAAATTCAAATTGGATGCCAGATCTGGTGACAATGTCCTGATTTAAAAAGAGTTATCGATGAAACTGTAAATATTTATGCTGCGTGGACATATTTCTGAGATTCAGTATAAGAAAGTGAAACCAACAGACACACAGACACCGAGGATGAGAGATTCACCAAACATTCCACCACGACCGTTATTATCCATGCCCAATTCGACATACCACGAACTGGCACGATGGTTAGTGGACATCCTTAAACCAGTTGGTGAATTGGCATACAATGCGGCTGAAATCATAGTCGTTGATCGAACTCGTAAGCTGCCGTTACCTTCAATAAAGGCAGAGCAACCTATTGTGTGTAACCGCGGCGAGAGTTACATCGGCAGAACCGATAGGTGCTTGAACTCTAGGATGAAGGAACATATGCCGAAATGGGTTCGGGATGTGACTGCGTAGTCTACTCCCTTCGTCCCGGATCACGCAAACTTCCGGCCTCGTCTATCGCCAAACAACTGTTGGCCACCGGTCACCGGATTAATCCTGAATCAACATTTAGGATTATAATGCGTCACACTAATCCACGTTTCCTGCGTTTCGCTGAGGCGGTCGCGATTAGTCGTCTCAAGCCAGCATTGTGTGTACAAAAACAATTAAATGTAAGCTTTAGACTCTCATGGACCTAATAGTTTTGCGTTGTTGTTCTCCACCTAATGTGCTATTTTATTTTCTTCACCCCCACCCTAATAGCGTCATATATGTGTTCCTGGTTATTGTTATTTGGTACTGAAGAAGCAATACGAAATGCTAGCATCTACCTCTGTCCGTCTTCTTACTGCTTTGTTCAAATTTATGAAGGGAACCAACTGTTTCGATTTGTTATCTCCCAGTTGTGTTGGTAGTTCCTTAGGGTTAGCAGAACTTTTGGAGAACAATTCGGTAAGTTAATAGATGGTGTACTCGATCGACATAGACTATTTTCTAATGTACCACTGTGTGAAAATCTTGAATTTTTATGTGAGCACTTTCATTCAAAAGGTACCTTTTGGTATTCCATTAGATCGTCTTAAGGATCTTATTTCTGCTTGTGCGGAAAACATTCCGTTTGGATTCGAGTGTATTAATTATAGACAGATTGACGGTGTAGTCATGGGCAGCCCACTGGATCCCTATTGGCGGATGCATTATTGGGAACGATTGAAAGACAGTTTCAAAAAAGGATTTTGAGGATCCTGCTTTACAAACATTACGTGGACGATATTTTAGTTTTTACCAATGAATTTGCTCTCACTTCGTTTCATAACTTTGTAAACTCTGTCCACACAAACCTCACTGTATTTTATGAGGTGAAGGTCGATAATTACTTGCCATTCTTAGACATTTTTATAACCAGACGTCAAGACGGTACATTACAACGGTCTGTTCATCGCAAGCCAAATTGGAGTGGACAATAGTTACAGTCCTCCAGCTTTGCGCCTATCGTTTATAAACGAGGGCTAGTGAAAACGTTATTTCACAGAGCCAGAATGATTTGCACTGCAGATCGATTGGAGAAAGAAGAAGAGTTTATTAAGAAAACGCTGATGGATAACGGCTGTCCTAAAAAGTTGCGGATATCCACAAGTGAATAACCAAAAATGGTAAGCCGCAGTGAGGAGAAAAGGGACATATTTCTGCAAATCCACTTCAACAGTGACCACCTGTCCAACAACATTAGTCACAAACTGATGTCGGCGTTGCAATGCACCTACTCAGCTGCCCAACTACATGTCCTGTTAAACATTAGAGATTTGGATCTCCATAGTGGTAATACAAACTCAACCGAACAGTCTGTCTCCCAAGTAATATACCAGTTCACTTGCAGGTTGTGATGTCAACATAGACAGGACACATCAGCGTTTGCATTAGCGTATGGCGGAGTAAATTCCTTTTTTACAGTTGAAGAAGGATTCTGAGCGGTGAATGTTGACAAGATAATCCATCCGAGTGCAAATCATGATTACCCACACAACACGTCTATGACTTTGGACGAGCTGACAAAAACGGTTCCCTCTTGTTGACTAAGAACCCTCTGGCTGTCATCGTGTTGATGGCAAAGAAAAGCGACGAAGTGGGCAATCTCACATTAAGACGAAAAGTTAGCTTAGGAAGTTGCAACATTGAAAGTGCGAAAACTTGAGAAGCACTAGAGTGAATTATGTGAAAGATGGCTTGCTCGATATGAAAAACTACCGGTGTTGCTGGCGAGTTATCGGAAGTTTGATTCACATAGACTGGACAGCATGTACACTCAGAGGCAGTTGATGCAATCAGGTCTACCTTCCAATCAGCCTAGTCGAAAGTGAGCACGAGACTTACGTTTTTGTCCGGTGGGAGCAAAACCGTGTCGCATGTCCTTGCAAAGAGTTGAGACTGAACTCCCGTTCAGTTCCTCACGTATTCACCTATAATACCGAGAATTGTTTCATCATCATCATCATCATCATCCTAAACAGTAATACGTCAGTGATTTTCACTGACGCTTAACACGAAGAAAACCGTGAGACACTGGGGTCCGTTTAACAACTTCATCAGGGCAGAAAGATAAGTTGCGATATGTTTAGAATTTGTTTACTGTCATCAGTCGCAAATGAAACATGTAGGTTGTATAAGACAGACAAATAGAAGTAAACAGGTTATGGACACGCATACATTCACACCAAGTATTATATCATCAACACCACGGCAACCCTATGGGTTGCTTCAACCGCTTTTGTGCACATAGCGCCGGCTGGTGAGTTCTGATCAACATAGCTTTGCCAAAGACCAGCAGCTTCGGGTTCTGATGGTGTAACAATATTATGAGTGAACTAAGTGGGTCAACCTGTTATCATGAGATGTCTGACAATCGATGACGCAAGGCTTCGCGTAACGGATTCACCAGTTTCAGACTGTTGTGTCACGAATTACTTTAACCTGAGATAGCTGTCGGTCTGTTCTGCCTGTGTAAACTTCACCGCAACCGCAAGTGAACCGATAAACGACGTGAGAGACAGACTGATCAGACAAACTGCATTTGCGATTGTGTAGAACGGGTCTTTTGGTGGTCTGAAGCAAGCAAAATTAGGCAGCCGCATATGTATGGGATAGGGTGGAATACACTTTGTGCTTGGTATTGTCTTCTAGATGATCCCCTTTTGAATTGCAGAACTAGAGATACACCCTTCTTCTGAGCTGTTTGAACTGGTTCGTTGAACCTCTTCAACATTCTGTGAATGTCTACGAACCTTTCAAGATCTATACTTGCCAATATCGTTTATTAATCTCTTGCTTCATCTGCATTTTACCAGAGGGGCATATACGCTGGAATAGAACCTTGTAGTATACAGCTTACATGTTTTACGTTTGAGACTGACATTTCAACATACTGCAATATAGGTCTTCTTTCTGCAATCTTGAAGAAAGCAAGCCTAACCCAGGAGGAAAAAACAGAATGGGATGAAACCTATCCACTTGAACCAGTCACATCTATAATCAAACATTCAACATCAAGGTGACTACACATAACAAACAAAGAACTGAGCTGTAAGTAGAAATAAGGCGTCATTAACAAAAGAACTTTCTTACAGCTTCCACTGCCTCGTGTCATTAAATGCACTCACTTCATAGACAACTCGGCCAAACAACGACATTCATGCCACTGGGCCTGACTGGTTGTGTCATCTTACAAACGTCTCCAGCCACCGACTATGTGAGTCACGATATCCCTTACCGGGAAGACAAACCCGACCCGCGATGGCTAACCCCTTGGTGAACGACTTCATTTCTATACTCCAGGTTATCATCTCTCCACGTCACACATTACGCCAATAGACTGCAGCATCGGAAATTACGACTCAGTGTTGTAGACGATTAGTTGGCATCTTTAGTACACTGCCTGGCTGTCTGAGTGTGTATAGTCATAAGAGTTGAACGAAAGAACTCTCGTAACAGTTACTACCAGATACTCGTTTGCTGGCCCTTTCGTTGCTTGTTCATTGGTGCTACCCGGTGCAAGCGATCGAGCGCAGACATCGATGGTCACATATCTAAGGACGGTTCAGATATTCCGTTGTGAGTGGCCAAGTTCCGCAGCCTCAGAGCAGTACAGCCCTTACTGTTGATTTATGTGCACGACTGTAAGGCCTTAGCGAAATGTCTATTTCTCTCCGGAAATGTCCTAGCCTAGCAAATACCGCCCTAGTCTTAGAGATATACGCTTTTACTCAATTCCGTACATCTCTGCGGTTGGTGATGCAACGGTTCATTCGAAAGGAACTGGCCAACGACCTCTACAACTTATCTAGATGAAATCTACGTAATCGCAGCAGTTCTGTAAAAGCAGTTTGCACTTTGAGGTTGTAAAGAGCATTCCAAAACGTTTGGCAAAGTGTGGAATAGCGTCTAGCGTTATCTGGGAAGCTTGGAAATTGTCAAGCAATATAGTCTTATGAACACTGGTAGATGCTAGCATTTCGTATTGGCTCGTCAGTACCAAATAACCAATAACACGGGAAACTTCAAATTTAACGTCTACGGTACTTGGGGGGGTATGAACAAAGAAACCAACAATAACAAAAACGTCCAATCCTGTGATCTGAATGACGCTGACTGCGACTTAGGACCATGGTAACCTCAGGTTCACAAATAATTGTTTTTTTTTTTACACACAACACAGGTTTGAACCAGTTTATCGCGACGGCTTCAGCAAATTTTAGAAACCGTGTGTTGTGGCGGCGCACTATGATGGTGAAGGCTGAGGTCAGGTCCACGTTGTGGCCAGTTGACAGGATGTGTCGTCCGATCGACGAAGCTTGGGGCTTACGATACTCTGTGACTACAGTGTCCGGTTTTGAGACATGTTTGTGAACCCACTTAGGTACATGTTCCTTCATTTTTGAGACCAATGATCTATCGGTTCTGCCTATGTAACTTTCTCCGCAGTACGAAATGCTAGCAGCTACCAGTGTTCGTCTTCTTACAGTTTTGTTCAAATTACTGAAGGGATATAGCTGTTTTAAGTATAGTTTTATATTAAGCATAATTAAGGTCATTCAGTTTTCCACTGGGTAGGAGATCCACGCCGGCATACTGTGACTGTTGTAGACAGTTCTCCATTGTTTTATCTGTGACGAAATTAAACAGAAATTGTTTCTTTCCGATCAACAGTCTTACTGCTAGGGTGAACCGATTAAACTCAAAATGTTCGTAGACCAAAATAGTGCTGAGCCGCCCGGGTTCAAGATGACGGCAAACTTATACCAGGATATGAAGCAGCGACTAAGGATGTGGAAGATGTGAAATTAAAGCCGTTAAGTTCGCCCGTTTGATCGACATGGAACCTCAACTAAAAATCTGGAGTTTGTTTGATCTTCAGGAAAAGTCTCCAAGCAGTGAAGTCATTGCTGTCTCAACGGTTTCAATGATTTGCAGCAATGGATGGATATGAATATTAACAGTCTTAGACTTGCTCTCATGATTTTCGTAAATGTCACTGAAACAGTGGTAGGGTGATAAAAACGCCTTCACTTCTGAAGAAAATCAGTACCTGTTGTTGAACGACCTGTTACATTGAGGCTGCTGTCGCATAGGATTTCGGAGGGATCATTCAACGCTAGCTTGTACCGGGGCAGTTTGGCGTCACCAGTGACAATGAACTGGGACATACGATGAAAGTTTCGGTCGTATTTCAGAGGACAGCACAAGTCAGCTCAAAAGTCTGGGATCTAAAATCACCAATGTGAAAAGAGCTGTATTGATCTGTCACAAAGTAGGTCAAAGCTATATTCATCCACCGCTAGAACGGTTACTTGGCTGTTATACCTCCGGCAGTTACATTGAAGGAAACACACAGATAGGTTTCTGGTTGCTACAGCTTTCACGTTTACCTCGTGAGTAGTTTCACAACAACGTAATCTTCGTTTGCAGTCCATTGCAGAAGAATTTTCATCCTCAAAGGTTGAAAGGAACAAATCAATCTTTTGTCTGAACCCAACAACCTAGATAAAAGAGGCAACCGACTCCGCTGTTTCTAGTAGCTGGACAAGGCCCCGTAATCCTAACAAATAAACACGACGTGAGATTCGAACTTCAAGGAGCCAAGTTGGGAAAGCTTAAAAGCATGTTAGTTCAGGTTTGGTATCGCATACAGTGATATCAGTTGATTGTCTGAGCTTTAGAAAAATGGAACCAATATCTAGTGAGACGATGCATCTACGTGGATGCTCGCCAAAACATTTAGAGTGGATCAACAAAAGACCCTGAAGATTGCTCACCGTCTGTATCTTCGGGCCGTAGGAACAAACTGTGCAGAATTCGTCGTGTTGTGAAGTGTACTGTAATCCTGATTTACGCTTGCGAACATAATACGGAAGACTGCTCCGATGAGGTTTTTATAATAGGAGCTGAAGAATCAGATCACAATCCCACTAGGTCTGAGATGACGCAAAGAACGGATGCAGTGATTCCGGAACAACCTAATAAATAACAGAGCATCGTGGATTGAGAGTGTTCATAGCATATTAGCCTGGCATCCTGTTGGACTGTATACACACAGCCAGACGGTACAAGTTGTGTACGATGCAACTTTCCGTGAGTACGGGCCTGATCGAACTAAACTTCAATCGGTGGACGGAACGGTCATTTTGCTTATACACTTTCCATGGCTAGTGAACACGTTTTCGACAGTTTAAACGCAAATAAATTCGAAAAATGTTTACTCGGCATTTCTCGTGCGCTGGTAATTAGTAAACGTCAAGACTTGACTACTGTGCGTTATATCTACAGGTAACATAGCACTCCCCAAGTCAAAATGAGTGGATATTATTCGGACCTGTCATTGCTGCTTGGTGATCGTGGTTGTGGACAAGCATCAATGTGATGAAAGTGGTGGTTCAACCATACTACTCTCAACTAGTAAGCACATTCCACCGTGTTCAAAGTGGTGACAACAGTAACTCATGAATCCTCGCAGTTCACTACATTACCTAGTAACAGAACATTAAAACGACAGAGCTTACCATCATGTAGATTCTACTGGTTTTCACTAAGTGGATGAATCTCACACCTACAAAATCTGGAAGGTATTATGAATTTATCGGCAAAGGGAGGATCACAACAGTATGTGGAACACCATGCAAAGAAAACTGCATTCTTTTCAGATGTGTGCCTTACGAACCTTTACATTAGGACATCGGACAAATTTGAACCTTATCACTGTAAGGAAAGTTTCAAGGTCTAGAATTTACTTTTTGAAAAACTCATGTAAGTTGAAGTGATAATTGTACAGTATGTCGAAACAGAAATTCCCATGAGTAAACTAAAAAAAACCGTATAGTGCAAGCAGGGCGTTTTGAAAAAGGCCACCTTCTTGGCTTGTAATCAATCACTGTAGTGAAGAAGACATAATCTGCACGCAACCGAGGTACGTAGATATAAGAAATTATGATAGCATGAGCTATAGTGACAGATGAAGGGCATGATGTACACGTCGGTATAATGAAGTCATGCTGACGTCACGCTACGGTATGTGTTCGGTCTGTTTTGTTGTGCCCGAAAAAAGCGCTTGTCCCAGAAAACTGCTCATTGTTAGACACCCATTGCACGATGAACAGCATCTACGGTTTTCACAAATATGTACCTGATGATGTGTATTCGACCTTGTTAGGCATTTTTAAAACTTGAACAGTTTGAGTCTACAATCCAATAAAGAGTCTTATATCAAAAGTTGCGTGATTCGATTAATACCTGTTGGATAGAACTACCTAGTCAAACTGCTCTATATTGAAACTAAACAAGGAACAACGCTATTATCGAAATGCAGCTGTACTCTAGTTTGACTCGGATGCATATAATGGATCGTCTAATCTAGAGACAGCTTATAATGTGTATTTTAATCGCGTTCATGAATGAGGTTGAGTACTTATTAGGAAAATGAATGAACATGGCCTTCCAAAAACCACTTATCATAAACCTGGACGATGGCTGATCACCATATTCCAAAGATCCATGACAGTCCATCATTAGTTTCGGAACTTTCAAAATTTGGGTTTCGTAAACTTCACTCTGATGAATTTCCCACAATGGAAGTGTAGAGACTTTATAGAATATTACATTCTTTTAGTAAACTCAAACGGAAGTCTGGATAATCTAATAACATGCACACCAGAGAGGTTTTGGGTCAAAAGTCACAGTGTGGTCAAAAATATTGGGTGTGAATATTTATGGCCATTCGTTTACGACATCTTTGCGGCAGTATTCTCAACAATACTGATGGCTGTTATGCACACTGACAGGGGGATTGTAGTTGTCAAAAAGTTTACTTCGATCAAATTTGATAAATACGGTTTTGCTTAAAGACCATTATCCGGAAAGGCTCTAGGGCATCGATATGATGATCATCCACCAAATATACTCGACGCTGAAAGATTCAGGGTAATACTCCTGGCTTTAAAAATTAATTTGTGGCTTCAGTATCGATTAAACAGTCAATTTAGAATATGTTCAACACAGGTAACTTTTGGCTTAACCTTCGCCGCTACCACGTGTGGATCCGAATATATGAAACAAAGTGAACTGTTTCCCTAGTAACCATGACCGTATAAATACTGGATGTTGCGAAAGTCCAAAAACAAACTTGGTTGGTGTTTGCTTAGCAGAAACGCATTGTCTATGTGTAGAAAACCGGACTTATTTGCAGTCATCTTTTTTCAAACAAGAACGTGCCGTGTGTTCTACTTTTAATGATATGTGATGCAGAGGATTTCATAATTTCTGACACCCAATCGCGGAAAACCCCGACTTCAGCTGAGTTTGAAACCGCGACTGAAACGGCAGGGTCAGAGATATTAAACTCCCCACCAGCTTCGCTAAGAAGCCACATCGGGAATTCAAAAATGTCACATTCATAATATTGAGCCTACTTCTAAAAAAATCAGTAGTCAAGCAAGGTACTTGATTTCGGTGTGTAGTCACTTACATACTGGAAAGGCTGTCACATGAGGTCAAAAATAGAACAGTTGGTAGAATGTTCCTGTTGATGTGATGCTTGACCACAAATAAAAGGCGTCAATTCTAACCATACCAGATGCACTACTGGAATCACTCTTGTTTTGTCAGTTACAGATATTTACCATTGCAATCCAACTGCGTCTGGTAACCACATTCAAAAAAGTAACAGAAGTTGTGTTTTAGCACACTTTTACTTCAGTGCAATGGAAATGACAACCAAACGTAGTAAACAATAGCAGGTCGATTGAATGCGGTGTGTATAAAATGGGTGAGATCTAGCAGAAGTGTATTTGGTTTTTATGAGAAAACTCAGCGTCTCTGGGTCACATTTTCATGGGATCTGAGAGTTTCAGCCACCATTGTCACAGTTGTCGACCCTCTGAATTATACGACAGGGAAGGTAGATTATTTCGGTTGACAGTGAAATTAGAACGCTTTGCATCCGACCATGCTGTGCGTGTGAAGTATAACCTTCTGGTATTCTTACATACATTGAGACAACTCTTGACTATTGTATGAGCTGATCTGTTCCTCCCGTACGTGCACCTTTACCAGAGGAGAGAAAAGCGATAATTCATTGCGTTATGAGACGTCGTACCTGTCGTTGTGCGATGTGCCTTTCTGTAATCTGAACTTAGAAAGGAAACGAAATTATTGTTTTATCATTGTAATGAGTAATTCAGGTTACGATACAAATGATTAGAAATCTGTAATTATTGTTTTACTTCAGCTGTCATGTTTCTTGTATTGTATCACCCAAGAACCTACAGTCATCCTGTCAACACGAAATACCTATTTTATCCAACTTCCTTTCTTTTCTTCAAGCAATGTGCCAACGTCTTACCAAAATCGTTCACACTTGATCATTAGCTCTAATGTTTGTCAAAATCGCACCAAAAGGTAGGCGTGTCGTGGTTATGTTGAACGTGGATAGCGTGATTCTCGCAAAGTTTGAGTGTTATTCGACTAAGTTATTTTAGACGTAATTGATGGATTAACCATGTCAGTTCGGTAGAATGTCGAACCGATCTCAGCAGTCGATCGTTTACATAAGTTATTCTTGTTCTCTGTTTGGTCTGTTAAGTTCAATGAGATGTTTTTAGTTTTGAATGCATTATAGAGTGAATGGAGGGAATGTTTCCACTAACTACACAATAACTTTAAATCTAAATCTCAAGCAATTGTGGTTAATGTAAACTTGACAAAACCGGTGATGGAATCTAAAGTTGGAAACTATGATTACCCAGGAAGGAAACGCAAAAAGCTCTTGTAGCACTCGAAAGCTTTGTACTACACTGTTTGGATTTTACATTCATCAGCCGAAATAGAGGAGTTGGTGCTGTAGTTTAGAGGACCGTCGATTGAGGTATAAATTATGTGAAACCATTCGAGTTTACTTCCATGTATACAAGTAGCATATCCATCGACCGCAAACTAGCGTTTTTCACCGCTGACTGATACCTAAGTAGCACAAAGTGATGTCATCCCTGAGTCAAGTGAATTCTCTGATTTTCTCACTATCGCAGTGAACAGTATACAGGACCTGACTTTACGCACCCTTCATGAAGAATTAAATAGTTCCCACACTAGTCACTTAAAAATACTTGGCTTTTGTAACACTACAAGTTTTCCAACAAAGATGGATGCTGTGTTAAGAATGGTTTTTATCCATAGTCCCCAGAAGTTTCTACATTCTCGAATATGCACCACTAGGATGGTCGGGAAGTGCGTTTAACAAAGTACAGCCATTAGTTAACAGCAACAGGGACCGTTACACAGTAATCGGACGTTGCGATCGCGAGCTACGACACAAATGATGTCAAAACTTTAGCAGCTCAAAGAAGTAACTTTCATAAGAAAATTTGAGTTATTTTCCGATTCGTGTCCATCTTTACACGGTGACTGTCTGACATCTTACCTTAAGTTCTGTTTCGGTACTTGTCGCCCAGGGAAACGTTCCGAAATCAGAAATATACTGAGGCGAAATAAAGAGAAGGCTTACAAAACAAAAGACTACACAGGTTTAAGAACCTCTCAACCCATATAACACTGCAGTCAACACGAATTAACTCCATAAATCTTTGTAGACTGGTAGACAGCAGAGATTGATTGGCTGCAGGGAAGGTTCTAAGGTTGTTGGAATGTATCGACTCTGCGAACAAGTTACTGTTACCGTCATTGGTTGGCTGAAACGCGAGTTCATTGGCTCTTCAGAGGGTACTGATAATCACTGCATTAGTGTGGCAGTGATGTTTCACTGAACAAAGATAATGTCAAGGCCGACGACTTCAATATTGACCTTTCGAAATTAAACGTTTTCTAGGTTATCTCAGCCTGCCCCTGGACAATGTGTGGATGTACCACCTAACTATTTGGCCGTTTTGTTTACGCAACGTTTCCGTCTCAAAAACAGTGTCAAATGATAGAAAATGTACGAATGACTCCAACTCCTAAACTGGGTTCCTCCAGACTATCAATCTCAATAGTCTGCATTTCCGCAACTTTGAAAGTGTTCAAGAAATGTATACTCTCAAGAATACTTGCCTAACTGACCAATAACAATCATCATCAACGCTTATGTTAGCGTTTATGATCTACAACGAATGCTGTCTCCGTTCATGTCAGTCTCATTCGATCAACACTAGGTAGAACAAGTGACGCTATCCCTCTGTGTTTCTTGTAGTACAATGATGCTTTCGACAACGTAAAGTGAACACTGTATCCGATTTTTAAAACGCTAGGGTATCTTATATTCCCTATTTAATAAGCTAGGCGGTTAGTTCACCAGCAGAACAAGATATAGTGCTTCAGCAACGTTGTTTACTTTCAGCTGACAGTTAACTCTGATATGTCTCGAAGAACTGTCATGAAATCTTCTCTGTATTCAGCTTACCTAAATACATCATATCGACTAGAAAGAACGGGGTTTTACAAATAAGCGAATGACAATTCCCACCGTACTCTGTTGTATCATGGTTTGTTTATATTAGACAAGTTATCAAAGAAGTGTATCTTGTTTATGAACTAAACCGCGCAAATCTATTTTCCGACGGTTAATGATAGTAGTTCACAGAAAATCACGCAACAGCACGTAGACCTACATACATAGAATGTGTCTACTCCCAGAGGACTACCACTAGGAAACTTAGGAGCAGCTTCAAACTTCGTTACGCACTGGTACTTCACGTGAATGAAGACTTCATAAATTCATGGACTTCGCCTTCTAGATAGTTCGTTTTAAGTTGTTTCTTGTTTTCCTCAGCCTCTTTTCAGTCAATTACCAACTCTTGCATGCCATCACATGTGTAATGAAGTTCCCCGTTGTTTTGTACTTGGTAGTTCTCAGGGACCTAAACATATCAATAAATTTTCTGCCCCGATTTAACGAGATCACGATCACCTACTACGTTAGCAACATTATCGAATCACATTGAACGTCACGTAAGCAAATATCTGCCGGTAAACATATGGTCTGTCCACTAAAGCGCTTGGGGTTACGTGCCTAGCTGATCACCGACTGATCCTCGAACAGACTTGCTTCTCTTTTGCCAACATCGTTTACTCAATCTTGCTCTTTCCGGCTATCACCCCGTTTATTGGGACTGGTTCCAAGAAGTGATTTACAAATGCGTGAGCTTGCTAACATCGATTGCTCCCGCAGGCCTGACCTAACTACCGATCAAGGGAGCACTACATCAGTATACCCGACTGTCTTTCCAAATGAAATAGACTGCCACCGACTTTGAGGTGTACTAGCTCCCAGCTGCGGGAAACCTGGCTGTCTCGACGGCTCAAGGCTAATAGGCTGTCTACATCACGCTTCTGAGTCAGACAAGCAACTTACTTGTCGAACAAGAAGATGGATTGTCAACTGTGTCCACATGGAATGGACACACCAACATATGGAAATTGCTACAAGCGTTTCTGTCATTCAAGTCATCACCAAATTGAGTGCAGTACGTTTCCGCACGCACGCCTAGTTAGCATGGCTGTTCCCTTCCTAGACGTACTGTCAAGCATATATTCCAGAAGTCAGTTCTACTACAACCCGCTGGTTGTATCAACAGTTTTCCAGCGAGAACATCGCCAAAGCGATTGCTCGGAACAATTGCATTCAGGCTATTCAACTCACTTCATCGTTACTATCCTTCACCGAATGTATAGACTAACTGGCATATGCAGAAAGCAAATTCGGACGATGCACTTTACATCAGTGTAATTAGCCGTTCGATGATTAATGCTTTGCGTCCAACTGCAGTTTCATTTCAGCTCTCCTAATAATAAACACAGTGTGCAAGAGCAATTCGTCCACGTATTGTAGCTGTTGTAATGGCTAGTTTACAGCACCATTTCGTCTACATTTTTTTAATCGAAACAGTATGATAAAACGGCACCGGAAACAAGGATCGTCATTTATAAAAAATAAAATTAGTTAATTCATGGTAACAGACCCTTTAAAAATTTTATATGAAATAGGGTGTGACTTGCGTTATTTAGGTCCAGATCACCTTTGTATCTCGTCGGATAACTAAACCCAGTATTTTACGACTTGTCCACACATACTGATCTCGTCAAGTAGCCGTATTATACGCGCCATACTTCTTTAGTCGGTGCACCACTAACAACCAATAGATTCATTTACATTCCAAGCATAGATTCAAAATTACGCTGGTAATTTTGAGCACGTAGATGCCAAATCGGCCTCGTCAGAACTCAACAAATGAAGGCGTTAGCTCTGTCGATCGACCACATGAATTGTCTGTTCGTCAGAGCGAACGTTAGCAAGCCAGATAGGCAGTTTTCAAGACCGTCACACACAAATAAGTATTACATGAAATAATTGAACTGTTCATTATGTTTATAAATGTTTCACTCTTATCGCGGAAGTAATGAGTTATGTGGAGCTGCTAGCAAATGATACAAGTCAGTTTGTCAACCAACCCATTTTTGTATTAGAAGCACGAAGACGGGGAACAGACTTCGGACTGAACAGTTTGCGGACAGTATGGACAACAGAGGTTTCAACATGTAACAATTGTTTATGAAAGCGCTACAGTATTCAGTGTGTACGCTGTACTACGCTTTTCTCTTTCGCCGGCCATAAAACCATTTGACTGCCTCAGAATTATGTGCGAAGACGATTATCATGATCTATTGCAGTTTATCTAATGACTATCAAATTCCGGCTACAAATCTGCCAGCGATGTCATCTTGACCAGACCATGTGTCATATAACACAATTACATAGTATAATGTGTGGAAATCCCATTAAGTTGACTACTACTGTGCAAAATACTGTCCCCACTCAATGAATGCTGTTTATGAAGAATGCAGAGCTTTGTGAAACCGGCGGTCTTAAATGGACTCCACCGTTTACGCACAGCAAAACCATTTTCGCATACTACAGATCAGATTCAGAGGACTAACTGGTACTGGATAGACTAAATGGAAAATAATCGTATCTGTTCTGTTCGCACTAAGTGTACAGAGAACGACAATCAACATGTTACATATGCTGAAACAAACGAGGTTAGATGTCAGGCTAAGGTTTTGACAGCATGATACTCAATCATGAAGCAACGCCCACAATGGATAGGAAAAGCGGTGTACTGGAGTGGTACCTGTCAACTTTCTATGAACTATGAACAAACTGGGTAGTTTTGAAGCTGATCATAAAAAGCGCTTCTGTTTGAACATAATCATGTCTTCAAGTCACGACCTTAAACTACACAAGACTGGATATCCATTATATTCTGAAGCTGCACGTGAACGTGAAAAAAACACCTCCTTCTTGATACTAAAACCGATCATATAAGCCAAATACTTGAGATAACAATATCTGTCAAATACTTTGGAGCATCCATCAGCGTTAGAGGCCTAATTATAGGTAAGTCTCCCGGATACAACAAGCAGCCCGTCATCGTGGTTTTGTTTTGGTAAAACTATATAAAATAACAATATTCTGAATAACTGTAACACCATCACGATTAACTATGGCTGCGTTTACCATCTCTTGTAAAACACTTAGAAAAATGTCGCCAGAATGTTAAAACATTAAGTAGGTTGTTGTGGGATTAAAAAACTGCACGCCATAACAGGAGAAACTCGCAAGTTCTCATCTGCAAAGTAGGTGGTATTAACTCATCGATAGCTACTGCCTTCCGATTCTTCTCCGGCACAGTTTCTTTGCATTGAACACCCATTCACAATGATGCGATAAATATCACTCGCTGTCAGCGTTCACTCACCATATTATGACCTCTTTACAATCAACATAGTCCTCATAGAAGACTCCATAAAAGTAAGCATTACCTTTATGACAAATTCAGTCGGTGTTTTACAGAAAAGTTGTTTTGTCTGGCACGTTTGTCAAAGGAAACTAATAACCAATGACAAATCTATCCATGAGCTCTGTTCTGAAAATATTCAACGGATACGGCAGAAACACGTGACCAAAACCTTCACTCACTTAATGCTAACACTAGACAGTCCGCGGTTGCTAACAGAAAATTAAACGTGTGCAAGTACTGGTTTTCCGAGCGTAAAGAAGAAGGCCATATAGAAGCAAGAGGTAAGAAATTGTGGCCATTGCCGTTATTTTAACCGGTTCTACAGAAAACGTTGTTTGAAGATGCTAGCTAATATTTACTGAAATACAGAAATTTATATTACTATACTCAAATATAGACTTGGATGGGAAAACATTGCTAGCAACACGAGATCGAGTAACATGCTTAGCCGAATTAACAGGAGGTTTGATGGAATAGAAATCAATTTCACTAGATTTTATCACTTCCGTCATACAATCCAATGATTACGCTTAAAAGTTCATTGGAAGGTACAGTTGGCAAAAAGTACCATCCGAAGAGGTGATCACTGGAGAGAAAAAGATGATCTTGAGAAACGCACTTAAACGAATATTTGATGCAGGTGGACTCCATGTACTCTCTCGGATCCAGAAGCTGCCAGTGCCTTCAATCAAGGGAGACCAACCCATCGGTACCACATTGCATTGCGTTCACCAGTATGCATGTAACTGCGGTGAACGTTACATAGGCAGAACCGAAAGATGTCTGATCTTCAGAGTGAATGAACACTTGCCTAAATAGGTGCAAACTTCCGTGTTACTGGAGAACGGTACCGTTGCTAAAACGCGTGAACAGCCAGTTTCATCAGTGGCTAGACATGTTTTGACCACCGGTCAAGCTACTGATCCAGCCTGGGCATTCAGAATCCTGTTGCGTCATTCCAATTCAAGATTCCTGAGGTGTGCTGATGCGGTCGCAAACAAGCGCCTCAAGCCAGCTCTTTGTGTTCAGAAACAACGGTTCGTGAACCTGACACTTCCCAGGAATTAGTGACTATCTTAACCCGCTTATTGATCACCAACCTCCTGAAATGTTTACTATAAAAAAGCCAATCCATGTTATTGTAAATTTGGTACTGACGCGTCAGTACAAAATGTTTGCATTTACCAGTTTTCGTATTTTAACTGGTTTTCCAAATTTCATCTCTTTTTTGTTTAGCACGTGCCTTAATCTGCTACAGTCACCACATCGAAAGATAAACTGACCTCTGCTTTTGTACATTAAACCCGTACAGTAGCATAATTAGTCTCATCCATCTATTCGAGCTCGACCTTCGGTAAGCACCCTAAGAGTTTATAAGTCGTTAAGTTAATCTGAGACAGATTCGTCGTCAGAATAAAGACCATCACTGGGAAAAATTGCGGACAGTAACCGTGGGTGGTTGAAAAAAGTGCTGACACTACGTTGACTTAAATGAGCACCACGCTGTGATCTAAGTGATCGTCGTTAGCGTTGAAAAACTAACATTTATGAGTAGATTAAACGTAAAGGATTGTACTAAATTTAGTAGGAATTATACGGTTGGCAGATTACAGTGATTAAAACAACACTGATCGTACCACGATTGAAAAAATAACACATAGGTAAAGTACCACTGCAATGCGAATTTAGTTAGAAAATACCTCTCGAACTGTTTCGTATGTCCCATCGTAACTCTTCAGTAATGAATTCTTTTTCATTTTTTCATCTATCCAACTGGATGGAACCAGTCAAATGTATGGTTTTGATGAACTCAACCGAATTGTGTGCATTTGTTTCCTTCTTGACATAAGTTACACAATTTGTATTTTTATTGCTCTGTTCTGGTTCTGTTTATCAAGAGGACTTTTGAAATTTATTTATTTAGCTCTAAGCAGTTAATTTAGATGCACATTTTTTCATTAATGCCCAGTGCCACAGGTGAGGCAAAGTGCCTTTTATTGATCGGCGAGTGGTGCCGTAGATCGATGATTTGAGACTGTTTCGGGTTTGGGAACCGTCATTTAGGCAAATGTTGTTCAATAGAAATGCAGCTCTGCAAATACAATCCTCTATGGTCACCAAACAATCTACATAGTTGAGCCGTTAACGTTCCTGAACCATGTTACACGTAATTCAGTATGTCCTAGTGTATTTGAATGGTTAACAAAACTCATAGAACTTGTGTGAAAACAGTTTTCACATGAATGTTTCCGTCAACTTAAAGTGCTGACAGTCAGACTGAATTGTAAAAGTTGTGAATTCGTCTGCAGGTTTCCGTAGTCCATCACTTTTTTCTCGATCATTCACGATGTTTTATTTGAAATCCTTATTTTGGTCCTCTAACTACTGTTCAGAATAATTGTTCACGATAGATGTGCTTTTAGTCGAAACAACTGGTCGTTTAGTTTGCACTAAGTTGGATTTCCACAAACAAATAATTTAAAATGTATTAAACTAGTGTGTTAGGCAGGTTTAATGAAATCAGGAATTTCCATCTCATTTAGAAGTCCTAGTCAAAGAGAGTTAACAGGTACTAATTTTCTCTTATCCAGACGATTGGGAAACCTGATGTCTAATCAAAATTGGAGGTGTTTGAGCGTTCGACTGTGACAAACTGTTCATGTCTGATGTCAGATCAACTGTAAAATATTCCTTTCAGTTTACAGATGAAAGTGTAACCGAAGTTCTGATGCCGGTGGGGACAAGGACATACATCACGGATTAACTCTAACAAAAACAAAACCTGGACAGGATACTTTGTTTCGAGTAAGTCTATCTGAATGCAAACTCTACACCCAAGTGAAGGTAAAGCTTAGTTCAATAGGAACCCCCTACTGCTCATCAAGAATTCGGATATAGCAAGTTGCTTTTGGAACTGTACGTGCTACTCACGAACGACCTCTCCAGTAATCTCCACGACTCACCAGTCAACCTATAGTAGTCAAGTTCTGAAAGGTGCAATATTTGAAGATGCGGTCATTGTGACATTTAGTGGAACCCTCCAAAAATAGCCTTACATTCTTACCAAAGCCCTTAATAACTGGATTTGAAACAATACAATAAAACGGGCGAGCCATCACTGAAGGAAATCGGCCCAAAAAATGAGAAATGACACAAGAAAACCGGCAACAGCCACTGCCGTTTAAAATGCAAAACCAAGCTGAAGTGCACGAGGCGATTTAAGGAGACTCGTTTGAACTGTAAGCCGGAAGCTTTATTTCTAATCGCGAGCGCACAGTTGGCAATGTACGCTTGGGTATTGTTTTTTTTTCCAGTTTTCATTACATTTTGACTTCCCCTTCTGATAACCTGATTGTTTAGTGTCGTCCTTATTAGACAGCAATTCGCAGCATGTATAGATCTGTGTAACGTCAAAGCGAGTTACCCTAGACTCAGGCACGTTGTCATGGTTACAAAAACTTTTTCCTTTTCTAGTCGCCCCAAGTTTTTTTTATCGTTATGAACTGTAAATTATGAACGTGCTAGTCTCGTTATTAACTTACAGTGTTACTCACTGAGAAAGTGTTACTTTTTGACCAACTCCTACACTGTCATTCCTCAATCCCTGTTAGTCAAAACTTTTTTGCATGGTTTGTAGCAGTTACAAGAACACCTTATACCAACTGTCCAGTTTTGAGCATACTGATGAGCAACACGGAAGTATTGAACTACTGACTAAATATTTTCAGGTACTTCGATCGGTAACGACTTTGCTCGTTTGAACAACGTGATCCGTCTGCATACGCAGTAAGCGAAAATACTCTTCACAAACGAAAAATGTTGTTCCAGTGAGTCTTCGTAATTCAGCCGGCGAATGATGTAGTCTAAGAAGACTGACTCATTCCGGCAAGTTAGCTACATTGAAGTTCATAAACAGACGGAATCACCATAGCTTCCATTATCGGAATATTCGAGTTACTACTGCATTGTTCATTTTTGAGTAGTTGCAAGCCTGCTCATCTGGCTGATTCCCTGTGTTGAAACTATGACTCATCGACCTGTTCTCTACCTTCAATAAGTTCACCAACTTTTGTCTTTCACAGTAAGCATACTGAGCTAGGAGAGATTATGTCGAGTCAAACGAACAGGTGATTGGATGAAGAGGTGCTGCCAAAAGAAGGTCACACACGCGGTGGGTAGCGAAACGTAAACACTAATGAAAATAACAGGTTGTTTCGTTCATTGGAGAAAGACGAATATTCAGTCAGTGCACGTGAGTAAAAGTGCGGCCGTGCATATTCCCCGTCATTTCCGATGCTGACCGATACTAAAGTATCCTTTTCTCAGATCGCGCGAAATGTACGTACCCTCTGGAGCTTCTATGCCTGAGTTCACTCCGAACCCACTCGAGTCCCTTAGCCCGAAGTAATGACTGACTAAGCTATCGATCGCGCGCTGTCAGATGCAGTTGCACTAGCTGCGTGCACAAAAGGAAGTGCATGTAAACAGGTAGAGACGCATTCAAGTATGTGTGTAGATGTATATCTATACGACCATAGTTCGCTGAGCTCACCGGTATATGGCCCACTCACATTCCGATTGATTTCATATCGCGCCATTAATATTATTTCCTGTCATCGGTTAGCTTGTGTAGTTCACATCAGCCTTCAAACATACCTCGCTGTTCACCTATATGTGATTGTAGCCCGGATAGATTTTCTAAGTCATTGTAAAAAAAACCCACGCATCACAGTGAACAGAGTCATTCCAGTGAGACATCCATCGCTGACAAAAGTACCCTCCTAAGTCTGAAGTGACAATGCCACAAACCAGTTTTGAACGACGTGCTGTTCAATCTTAATCTTTGTGGCGAAGGGCACCTACTTAAAAGTGCATAGAATTACAAACAATCTGTAGAATCTGTGATCCTGTGCAGACCACAGTACTTCGGAAAGTAATGACTTTTTTTTACATTGAACACCACCCACACTTGATCGCAGCCTTCGTATTCAGATAAGTCTTTCGGCTAGTCCATTTCGAAAGAAAGCACTAGACTCGAGTTTCAGTCTCATTAGAGGTAATCAATAGTGCATATCCTTGTCCGAACTGGAATTTACACTCCGGCCTTTATGCTTGTGAGACCAGCCTGTTAAGCATAACGTCAATGATCTCACAACAGGCATGATCGTATGATCATACCCAAATGCTCAACGACAACCCTGTATGAATAGTTTTCACCTCGCTCGATCGTTTTGAAAGGGAAATAAACAGAATCGCTGCTCTTCAACTAGGTTGAAATTACTGTCTTCAGTGAACAAGATTTCGTGAATCTGTCCCTATGACTGCGATCAGGAGTCGCTCATTCACATACGAACCAAACCCAGACGATCATTCTCCAGTAATCCTATTTGAAGATATGTTGGAGTTTAATGTAACTGCCACTCGAGCACGTCCTACAACTGGTCCTGAAGGTCGTTTACTCAGTTACAAATGGCACCGTATGTCAGTGTTTACTTGTGTTCAGGACATGCGTTAGTTCATGCAGTCTAGTCCAAATGACGACCCTTGCTAGCTTATTGTATTCCGGGCAAGCGAGTGTCCCTGAGTAGCTGTCTCGTGCAGTGGATCATCCCGCAGGACATTGAGTGTTGAAGCAGGCATGTATTGCTCATATTTTCTCCCCTCATCTGGCCCACACAGTTCAACACAGGCTTCTGTCCACTTTGTCTCGGGCGTAATATATGGCCCAAGTGCGCTTATTACAATCAACCCAGTAAGTAAATATGAGCAGTGTTAAACGAGCATGTTAAGCGTGAACAAGTCATACGAAAGTATAGATGCAAAGAAAACGCAAGCGTACAAATCAGTTCACTGTTCAATCGTCTTCAGCATTCCTATGACTGGTCAAGCAGGAGAGTAGGAAAGGACTGTCAGCCACGGATATGGGAAGGACAAAAACAGTTGGTCAGTGCAAGAGTAAACAGCGCCAAACAATTCCTTGGCTCTTCTGTCGGGTATGGTTTAACGTACATTTTGCCAGATTGCATTGCGTTTGCGTCACGTTGGTCGTCGAAATCGGATGGAGAGTTAGCTGACGAAGCGGCAGTGCTGATCGTTGAACGATATCGGAACGTGTCTAATAATATCGTCTTGTGTTGAACCTAGAAGCGTCCCGTAAGTGATGGGTGTCAGAACAAACAATGCGTGATGCTATAAGTGGGCAGAGGAGCTTAATTTCATTAAACGCTTCGGCTTTGCTAAGGTAAACAAATTTACCGGTGAATAATCATGTTTTAGGCTCCTCTGTCATATACAGTCTACTGAGCTGCGATCGTATCTGTCTAGCCAGTAATAACTGAAACGGTTGCCATGTTGCTGTACAGTGTAGGGTTGATTTTTATTTGACGCATTTTGTGTGCCTACACAAACAGCATGTGTGCTTGTCTACTTTCACTTAAACTGGGCCATATTGTTGTGAATTGTCAAACCGGAGGTGCGAATATTCCAACACTTGGTGGAATACCTCAACGTGGGGGGAGGTACGTCCAAAACCCACAGCGAGCGGATCAGGGACGGCATGGGCGACCGGATGATCCACGGCTCAAATGGATCTTACCAACGGACGAGACATGCCAAGCAAAATGGGATGGATGACGAGTCGGGGGAGCGATTATCCCAACACTCGGAGGAATATCTCAACACAGTCGTAGAATACGGTCAAAGCCGCGGTGGATACATTGCGGACTGGACGAACTATCGCCCAACGAAATCAGACTAACGGCGTCGGTCACACACATAAACCAAGGAGAAGTGCACATGACGTGCAAACGGAAACCGGGGGTTTTGTGGGCTGGAATTCTGACCCATAAACACGAGCGTGTCCGTAGTATGGCAACCAGTGAGTTGAACAATAAAGATTGTGCTTTATTGGACGCCTTTTTGCTACACTAAGACCTCCTTTACCAGTCAGTTGTTTCTTAGCCGGCCGCCGCTTGTGTCCTGGTAGGACATAACCCAGTTTGTCGTCGTACACTAGGCCTTGCTTGTTATAACTTACCGTTTCTCCCGTACATTTGTTCTTAATTTCACATTCACTGATATAGCTACACTACCGATACAATACCACTTGTCGTATTGACAGTGCAAAGTAAAACATTCAAAGTTTGCACGGCAGTTAGTTAAAGTTGAGTTTTACGGTCACTTCCGAAAAACCAAAGTCAGCAAAAATGTATTCATGTGGTTCTTTTACAACCATTCTGATTTGTTTAGTGTTAGAAATATTCGCTACCCCACCACAGTAAACGTCACCATCATCCCGTATGATGAACAGGCAAAACGGGAATGTCCTGCACACAGACTCTGTACAGAATGCCAGTGGTGGATAAATGAACTGCAACTTCACTGAAGAGGAGATAAGCTTGTTAGTGCACTTAAATAACACGCTGGTTGTTTAGATACAACAAGTTGGTTGGTAGTGTGAGGTTTATAACCGCTGATTGTCTATCTAATAAGAGATAGTACTTTTGTGGTTAAATTCTATGAGAACGACATATTAGAACAAAATGAACTGATATCATAAGAGCGGTATATAGAGGTTAATATAAGATATACCGTGTACTTCACTCGATGTTGATATATAAATGTATATAATTCACAACAGGTATATGAAAGCATCGTAGAAGTTTTGGCCCAGCAGTCACACTTTAAGTGCGGTCAACAGGAAGCAGTTTGTTTTGCCCTCTGGTATCTAATTTAGTTTATGTAACCTTACATGTTCTACCTTAGAAAACTGCATTAACATTTTCCACGGATAAACACTGTTGATGTCTTACGTTTACATTCAGTACAATTTTTTCTTATACAGAGAATACCGCTTCAGGTCTTGTTGGCATAGATTGACTTGTGGTCCCATAGTCAAGATATACAACTGAACCATGACAAGAAAATATCAAGTGTTTCTTCAGAGGCAAACAGATAAATAACTGCCATATTCTACTGTCGGTTAAGTGTCACAGATTTCTGTCTGCCTTCAGAGCCCGGATAAATTCTCGGTTCTTAAGACAGACTCTTTTCATTGTTGCGATAAAGACGAGAAGGGGGTCCATGCAGTTTGGGTACACAGTTCTTTGAGAAGATCAACGTTTCACGGTTGGTTGCATGTTGGAATCCGTCCAGCGCTACTAAGCAGCAAGCAGGCTATCTGATATAACAAGTTTGCAGTATGCTATCAACATTGTATCCCATAAACTCAAAAGGTACTTAGTAAAGTAGCCGTATGAGTAAATTAAGTTGGAGTAAGAGTCACGTGCACGCATAAGGTTATTGCGATAGCACGAATCACCACACACCTCGATCGTCTCCGCTGAAAGTTTATCTGATTAGTCAAGGAAGTTGGTAGTGGATAATTTACGAGGACGGACAAGCTGAAAAAACTTTTAGCGAATGTTGCGAGTGACAACGCATGAGATGTGTATCTATCATAACAACCAGTTAATTTGGGATTTGTTGAAAATTGTTTGGAATGTTTAACATTCCGTGTTGAGTGTGAGGTCATTTGTTGAACTCGTTGAAATATGTTTGATATATTTGTAGAAAATATATCCTACTTTTTCTTTGTCGCTTTCTGTTGCGTATGTTGCTAAGTTTTAATGGATTTTATACAATGACTGCACGCAAGTTTTAACTTGTTTATTAGTAACTGTGCATTTAATGAAACATTCGTCACCCAGTATCCCTTAAATGCAATGTTGTTTTAATGAGTTCATTTCTCGTTATCTGGCGGTTATCAGTCAATATCTTTTTTTGGTGGTTTCATTTCGAACGCTTTTCTGCTGAAAAATTTCAATATCAGGTTTGTTTAATGTAAAAGGTACGTTTTTCAGATTTAGAAGATATTCTTATTAATATGGCCATCTGAATTTATGCATCAGTAGGTGAAGTATCCAACGTTACTGGAATCGATTCAACAGTTACAAGTTGTAATGTGAAGAAATGTGCACTTCTTGTCTGTAGATATGTAGACTAGGAAATAATTGAACATAAGCTTTGAACTTGACAACGCTTATGAAATATGTGTCCGGTGTTCTCATTGGTTCTCTGTTAAGTAGACACTTTACCAGTTTAGAACCCATAAACTGTTTACATGTCTTACGATCATGTAGCTAGGATTCAAAGGCTCTACAATTAGAAGTAAACTGCAACAAAGTACAAAGTTCATTAGAGTGGATGTTGTGACAAAGTTCATGAGATTTTTCACTGACATTACTCAGTTTTCGCCCTATAAAATGAAGTATTTGAACAAGCATGGTGGTAAACAATGCATACTTCCGAACTGTTGGTAAGTCAATCAGATCGATTCAATGATTCCAAATATGATTATTTTCTTCAGTTTTTGACCGGCCTATTTAGCATTGTTAACCCTCGCTTGTTCGAAACCTTATCGGTACAAAGTAAGCACCCAGTAATTTTGATCCCAGGCGATGGAGGAAGCCGCGCCTATGTCCGACTAAAAACATCTCCACTTTCCTTTCCTCGTTTAATGTGGTTAACACTGGATGTTTTTATCTTTCCAAAGTATTTCACAAACATGTTTGAGTAAGTGAAACAAACCGGATTCATGAGGATCTTGCAGACTGAAATTCGATCGCAACTTGAACAAAAGTTATGATAACGAGAACTATGAAATCACCTTCCCTGGTTGGGGCGAAACGTATTCTGTAGAATATTTAGACAGTTTCCCACATTGTTTCGGTAGTTATTTTTCACCGATAATAAGCGGACTTGCCAAAGATCCATTTTTTAAACGAAATATTAGCATTCATGGAGCACCATATGACTTTCGTCGAGCACCCAGTAAGTTTGTTGATTGATTAACACCGAATCTTATCTAACCACGTTTTCCTGAAGATGAAAATCAATGGTTTCAGAAAGCACTCAGTCAACTAATCGAAGACACCTACCAGCGAAACGGTTTAAGCCCTGTCGTTTTGGTTGCTCATAGTATGGGGAATTTGTATACACATTCCTTCCTTCGAGCCCAGACATCAGCTTGGAAGAAGAAATATATTAAAGCGTACATCGCTGTAAGTGCCCCGTTTGGTGGTACCGTGAAGGTGCCAAAAACGTGCGCATCGGGTAAGTCTACCTAACATATTTTAAAATTTGTGCTGAAATGTGTGCATTTAACTATGTTCTACCATTCCTTCCTACACCCGATCATTTATTAGTTCAGTCGAAGTTTTACATTAACTCATTATTTTCAATAACCACCTATAGGGCAGTAAACCGTCGTCAAGTTGACTTACTTCTGGGTGGTTTTGTGCTAGCTCGCAAACGCATCTAGTATCTGAATTTTTTTGTGTCCTCAAAAACGTGGGTTTTACTGCAATTAGTAGGCTGCTAGCAACTACTGCATCAAAAATACAAAACATCCTTTCCCAGTTACGAATCTGGACAACGAAACCAAAAGACCGGTTTCGCAAGTTGGTAGTGTCATCTACATAACAGCGGTGAAGGTCAGAAATATTTAGACGAAATTAAGCCCACAAATCAAGTCAATCAATACACTAGTCTCTCATTTGTCGAAACAATGCCAGACGAACCTTCAAGGTCAATAGCTTTTGCTCACGGAGGATTGGCTTGCTACGCACAAGTGGTGCCACGAGTGACTTAAGGATACCGGGCTTGTGATGACGCACCAACACACGGATATATGAACTTAATTCGTTTACATATTTTCGACTCTCACCACTGTTATATGTAGCAAGTGTCTAGTACATAAGAAATGGCATAACCATCTTGCGCAACCAGTCTTTTGATTTCGTATTTTAAGCTGTATCGTTATATATCGTTATATATCGTATATATAATCATCATCATCATCGTCATAACAGCCATGAGCCTGACCAAAAGGTACTGTGGCTCGGGCCAACGTTCACCTCAACAGTGACGTGGAATATCCAAGAAGAAAACGTTACTAAGAAGACTGAAAATTATTGAAACAAGACTAAGTGGAAGAAGCGGAAATGGTGTGGATACAGGCACGACATTGACTGCGACACATCGCCATCTCGGATGGCGTCTATAACCAGCGGTTTGAGTGAACACGAGGACCCCATCCAGGCAGGCGACACCTACCCACTTTGCTCAATGGAGCAGTCAAGGTCTTCATATTTTGTGACCACGTTGTTGCTTGACCACCACGTGGTTTGACCAAACTGTTGATGGCCTCAGCATATAATGCCCGGTACGGTAAACGATCAGATGACATACGGAGTACGTGACCCAACCATCGCAGGCTGTCCCAACGTGAGTTGTTGACCAATTGATCGCGCATCTCGAGCGTTCCGGAATACGCGCCGGCGAACAGCCACATTGCTCACGCGATCAGTCCACTTAATGTGGGCCAATTCGCGGAGACAACGATGGTCAAACACAGCAAGACTGTTGATGTCTTCTTTGTGAAAAGGCCACGTTTCCGAACCATAAAGCAAAATGGAAGGTACACAGGCATTATATACACTTCCTTTCAGCGACAACCGGATGTCTTTTCGACGCCACAGATGACGCAGTTTAGCAAAGTCAAGTCGTGCCTTTGCGATCCTCGTTGATATCTCATCAGCAATATTACAGGCTGACGAGATAGTGCTACTCAAGTATGTGAAACTGTCCACAGTCTCATGCGGATTACCTTTAATGAAGAAAGTAGGAGTTGAAGTGCCCCAGTCTTGAAGCAACACCGCACTTTGAAGGT
>JTDE01000021.1:80532-101161 GCA_014338405.1 Paragonimus skrjabini miyazakii
TTGCCCTTTTGTTCCTGAACGTTGCCTGTGGGTAACATACTACTTGTGAGTAGTATATTACTCACAACAAAACTGCCTGTCATACAACAGTAGTAAGTACCATATAATCAGATTATTTACAACTTACTGATTGGGTAAACAAGAGGTAAGAGACTATTTTGTTTGAGGTATTGAACTGGACAGAAAAAAGTACCGTCATTACACGTTTTATGATGGAGCGGGTTTTGCTGCATCTCGACTGCTATTTACTGCAGACGAGGTAAATGTGTAGGAGGACTACAGAGCAATTACGAAAGACCAAAGTTTAAAACAACATTGATCGCAATCAATGCATCAACAATGTTACAATCGGTACCCTTTATATACACAAAATGGAGTTGGTGGTTTCTGATTGCAGTTGACTCAGCACACAATAACAAGTGTTTGTTTCGAGTTAATAAGAGAACCCAAAATAATTTCAACGAACATTTCGTGTCATCAAGTGGGGTTTGGTGATCGATGATAATGGCTCTTTCCTGGCGTGGCTGCCTAATATTGGGGTTCGAATAACCTCATCCGAAATCGACAAGTCGCTAGTCGGTCAGCCGAGCCATCATGCTAATCTCATCGCCACATCTCCTTACATTTTACCAATTATTCTGTCCTGTACGCATTCAGTTCAATTACCCCTCTAACATGGCGTATTCAGTATGAAACTTGCTCTGACAATGATACCTTCCGACATATTTTAAACGCTAATGTGAACTGCAAAAGCGGCCATTTCTATTCGATTAATGCTCTACCCTAGTCCTGAGATTTAAAGCCCGACACACTAAGCGGTTCCAAATAGGTCAGAAACGTTAATTTTGGTGTCATCGCCACATTACCTTGTTCACTGTTTGCTATGACTGTTGGTCACGATCACTGTCACCTCAACTACTCGGGTTGAGTCACACGTTTATACGCAGTGTTTCAGGAAAAATGATTATTCACTGCTGCATGGCATGTTGAACAACAGATCCTGCTCTGACGTCATCACATCAACTAAAGAATACAAGGTCCTACGGCGAAGATCTTTAGCTCTAAGACTTGCAGAGCTTAATTCAGCAAACCAAGTTCAAATCAAGGAGTACTTCCATATCAACCCATCTATCCATCATACCTTGCAAACTCTCACTGTCTCAGTTGGTGATTCTCAACGGTCAAAATCATTCATGCTGCACTATCAAGACTGAGATAAGTCCAAACACATTGTTTGTCAATTATGCCTATTCGGCATATTGCTATTTACGTAACACATGGATTTTTATTGACGTTACTTACTTTCTGATTCTAAGTATTTTTTGCGCTCATATCTAACACTGCAGTGTGGACGAATTTCCTGAGTACGGAAAGTACGTGACCTTCCACACTGTGTGGCAAGCGATACGAGAGATTGCGCCGGGAACGCCGTAATTAGGCTATTCACTGACAAACTTCAAACGATAACATACCGCCATCATAAAAACAGCTAGAATGCAATTTGTTACCTTGTTGCTTTTGGAGCAAGGAACCTGCTAGCAGGTGGGTGGGGTGAAGACAGACCTATGAATAGATTCACTTTGGCATATAGGTGAATATATAGCAGTGTATCGTAAACCTGAAGCTCAGTTTAAATGGCACCACAAAAAATATGCCAAGGTACTGTGTACTAAGTTGATAGTACCAAATGGGTATACGGTGGTTGAAGTAGGTCATCGCTGACTGTTGAAGTTGCCGCTGTATTTCATTTTTTGTTAATAGTTGTATGATTTAGTGATGGCCTCGTTTAGTTGGAATTATTTGCTTCTCCCCCATTTTTTAAATTTACCACCTTCAACTTATCTATTTACTTCGTCTTTCGCTTGACGACTGACCAAGGGAGATACTGGTTGAACGCGTTACTCTTTGACTGAATCAAGTGGATAGGGTGTCATCAATAACTATTGTGCAATGTGATATCTTGCTCTGGCAACCAACTGTAAGAAAGCTTTTGTAATTTGCTGTCATCCGAGCACTTCAAATCTGGTCAACCATTCAATTGGGAGAATAGTTTCTGGTAAGTATCCTCCAAACGGAAGTCGTAGGCAGGACAACGGTATCAAGGCTTAGTTCAGGTCTAATTGGGAACCTTCCTGCACATAGTCTAACACTTCCGATGTTGTACCCCTTCCTCTGGTCTACGTTGGTCTTTACGTCCGTGGCTTTTAGTGTGAATGCTTCCTGTTTCGTAAGAATTTTAATCACACCGGTAAGTGGTCATTGGATAGACATGGCTTCAATCCAGACGACAACAGTTTTTGCACGACTGCAATCGCATTGTCCAAGTCCAAAATTGTGTGATATTATGGAGTAAGAGCGAATGACTAGCTTTAAAATGTGGTTCCCTTGATTGAGAAAACTATTAGGTTAACTGCGTCGTTACCCTAGCGTGGTTCGCAGGCTTGCGCGTTGTTTCGCTTCGGAGAGCTACGCTCACTAGGACTGCGGCCCGTCAATGATAAACCATGTGATACATTCCAAAGGGGAGCACGCAGATAAAGAGCAGTTACACTCAGAATCGGCTGTCGCATGACTAACTAGGCTGGGGTGCTTAACAAGTGAGACATGACCCTATGAGTGTACACCAGAAATCTGTAGATAGTTGAATCATTTCTGTCTTTTAATTAAGAAAGAAGGGGTCGGAAGTGATACATTAAAACAATTAGCATTGCGACTGCCAAGCAGTTGTCCGTATCCGCCGGTTTACTAAATTCTGAGGTGAAAAACTTTCTTTGCTATTCAGAATCTGGGCGTAATTATTAATTTATCCATTGTGCGCGACAGTTATAGGAATCTAACGTTAGTTTTCCATTCACTATTTTCCGTAATGGGTTGTCTCTTAATATCGAATGAGCCAAACATTTGAGCCTTTAGCTACGGATTGGATACTTCAAGAAAACTTTACATCTTGATGCCTCTTAGGCCAGCCTTTTAGCTAAGAGCTTGGGTACTGTCCTTCAAGCCAAAATGTGACACGCCAACGGACATAGGACGCTGTCCATCGGTCCATGAAATGTGCGTATGTTGTTAAATTGATCAAACAAAGGATATCCGAAAACTCCTACCTCACCGTTTACAGTACTGAGACACTGCATAGCTTTAACGAGACAAAGCCTGCGGACTAAGATAAGGCCGGGGAAGCAGACAATAGTTATACCTATGAATGAGCCGATTATTTAACAAAAGATGCTCAAGAGGACAGTGTCAGTTTGGCCGTCGTTGATCGAATCACCTCATTGATAACAGGTAAGTCACATGGCGGTAACATTCCAATCACGTCCATGAGTGTGCCATTCTGTTGAGGTGAGTCTTATTCACGATGATGGAATGTATAAGCTCTACGATGAGCCCTCCACTGCAATTCATTTCACCCCGGTGAGTGATCGATTGCCTTGTCTGGGTGATTTCAGTGCGCTGTTTGAGTGACTCAGTAGCTCAACTGAATGAATTTGGTTCACCCAGCATGCACATGGATAGTGTGGACGGTGATTGTCAGCGACAAGCTGGCTATCACAGAAATCCGACTCCAACTGGATACGCCTACCCCCGTTGACCTGATAATGTGATCGTACCGCACTGCGATATTTGTGAAGTGCTTAACATGCGAGAGATATTTATGGTTGAATGCAGCCAGAAGCTTGCGCCTGTCATAACCGAGTCGGTCATTCACACTTGCAAACCTGCGTTTTGTAGACCAGCCAGCCAGCGATGAAGGCTGAATGGAAGCCGACAGCAAAAGTCATAGACGAGGAGCAGTATCGAACACATACTAGTCAGCCGTCTCATGGGTGCTCTCACACCCGTTAGCGCTTAAAGCATGTGACAACATTCCAGGGGACAACTCGAGTCAGTAAGCACTGGATCATTCGGTGAATATTGTCAATAATGCTGAAATTATTCAAATTGGGCTTTGTGAGCCCGATATGAAATACGAACAAGGCACTTACTGTTTTCATTGTGAACCTAAACAATGAAGACAATAATAAGACGTTCAATTCACTGACTGACTTCACGGAATCAAGGACGACTAGTGGAAGAAGCAAAGTGAGTTGATGTAGAGCTACGTTAATCGTTGGCAACATACACACTTCTATGGTTTGCTTCCGTTGATTTTTGGCCTATAGGTTGAGTCAGTTAATGCGATAGTTTTTAGTGGCTCTGGAGTATGGTGAACATAACCAGAGGATATCACCAGTATCTGCCACAGGCACTGCTGTAGTGCGTTAAAACTGCTTGTCACCACTGACTGCATGACAACGAATAGCCTGCTACTGTAGGACATGAAAGAGACGCTTTTCTTTACTCGGTGTCTGGCAAAAGTTCAATAGACCACTGAACAAATGTGACACGGAATGACAGCTAGCGAACGTGGGATGCCAATTAGTTTACTCCATCTGGGAAAAAGAGGCAGTCCTGTAGGAATTGAAGGGTATCCTTGTTGTACGACTATTTTGAGGTAACGAGTGCAAGCAGATCATAGGCAGTTCTTAGAGATTCTATCTGGTAAGCTGAGGTGAAAATTGTCTGAAAAGAATTCTGCTGAACAAATTCAGAGCCGACGTTTTGGGGACCAGTTTATTAAGAAGCATTGTTGATTCCGAGCCGGCGGCAGTACAAGTAACCTGGTGTTTACTGCTAAAAAGATCCGTGAAAAGTGCCGTTAACGCGGCCAATCTCAGTATGTCTTCACTCTAGCCTTGGTTCCGAACATTTTGAAAGAAATACTTAAAACCGTAGTCTGAAGATGATGCCCACGCTACTTGTTTGCCATTCAACGGTGCTGTTCACGCTGTTGCAAGGTAGGGAAAAATGGACATTGCGTCAACGGAAGTTGCCGTAGTTGAAGCGCTTCCATCCACAAAAGCTGAAACACATCTTGGGTATTCGATGGTCGGACATAGTCTCGAACACTGAGCAGAAGAGAAAGGGGTTAAACTCATGCTGATACTCAGTTAGCATGACATGTTTTGATATGTCAGTCAGCTGACTGGCGAACGGTTCCTGATGCAGCTATTACATGGACAACTAAGTTCAAGTGAACGGAAGCCAGACAATCGGAAACTGCGAGATCAGGATGTTAATCAAATAAGTCATTTGCTTTGTAACCGTGATCTGGGATCATGATAAGACACAACCTTCAACCAGATCGCCTGAAACCGTTCGATTCGAACAAGCGTCAGAAAATCGAACAACTGGCAGACGTTAGTCTGTAAACTCAAGCGTATGGTTCGTAATGGGAACGTGAGTGCAATAGGTCGTGGTGGAATGGTCATCTGGCGTTTGGACGAATGCAACCACCATTACGCTGTTTATCTGATCGGTGTAATGGCAGTATACCGTTGCTGAAGAGACAGCGAGGGAAGTAGATGCAAGTGGACTAAGTCGATTACGCACCTGTATATCTTTGTTCCAGTTTGTGTCGACCAAACACGCCTGCCAACTCGTTTGCAGATATTTGCTTCATTGTTGTCTGTTCTATTTTCCTTCAGTTTTGTTGGCACACTGTATGACCGAAACACTTCAGATTGGAACAACGATCTTTTTTCTTTCTAACATTGTGTTGAATTTATTGAAGCGTACTCCTCTGTTGAAAGTCTCCATGTGCTATTTTTCGACATACTTCTTGGTGACCTAAGTCTTTTCAATGGAACCCTTCTGTTCTTTGGTCTCCGTTAACACTAGATCTTCACGTTACAACTCAACAATGACCAACAGGACTACAACTATCACCAGTCACATGTCTCTCTGGCTTCCTCCTTTGGGGTTACACCAGACACGGTCTGTAGTATTGAAATTACCAGTGGGTTAGCGCAAGCCACGTTTGGTGACGGTCAAGCCTACGTGTCCTTTGACTTCGGCCATTGTGGCAAGTCAATCGAGTAATGAACTCCGCCAATCCTCGTAACCGTCAGCTGTCCTTTATCACCCTAACCGACTAGGTGACTCACCGATTGTCTCGCATCTGGGTGCTTGTTGTATCACTTTGCCAACATATTTTGTGGCAGATGAGTCGATGTAATCAAACTACCTTCAAAACACGATAAAAACTGCTGCGAAAATTGAAAAGGTGTACATGCCGGACGCTAGGCCTGTTTGGTTTCAGCTAGCATTGCTTCACAGATAAAAAAATCTCAAGATGGCATGTGACTTAGCGCCTGAAATTCGTGAGTAACTCACCCAATTCAGATGACTGCACCAAGCCTTGTTGAGTGGTCGGTTTGAGACACTGGGAATTCTACTGTTGTTTTCTGCTTCTGTCACCTCATGCTATGAACTTTATCTGGGTAAATACCTAGACATCTGATCCATATATGTGTAATGGTCAGGTGCATCAAGGTGCATTTGTGACTAACGTTCAGTCGGTAAAGCCTTCAAATCCTATAACGTTGGCCTCCCATCTCTCTACTCCACTGGAACTAGGTCACTCTCTTAACGCCCTTCATCTTCATACGGATCCTCGTCTGTGTTAGGTGGGCGTTATATCTCGAATTGTGAAGTACTTGGTGTTCTAAACTTGTTTGCGAAACCTGATGGACAGAGTGATACCTGTTTATAACAAAATCAAGTTGAATAATTTTGAGTGAATATGTGAGTTTAGGAAAGATGTTACAGTAAAAATGTCCTATGGAGACATCCATCAGTGACCGTTGTGGAGCTATCACATGAGTTTCTCGTTGCATTCTACCACCCAATTTTTACAGCGACCAGTTGCTAACGCCAGCAGTACCCCTGTTCCGACCACCAGTCGGTTAAGTGGAGCTCCGGAGCTCATGCTCTATCCTCATAGTCCAGCCGGTAGAGTGCGTGCTACGTGGAGGCATGCGGTTCTGAATTACTTTCGAATTCAGCCCAGTGCTAGATTTCTACAACTACGTCTTATCTAATTCATTGAACCGGTTATATTATGCTCCAGTTAAATGAATCCAGTTAATGGATGAACTAACCTGGAGCACTGAATCACGGCTAAGCTGTAAATTGACGGCTATTTGATTCACCACTGCATCACAGTGATGGTGGTCGTACGACAGTTGAAGCCAAAAGGTTACATTTCGGATTCAAACTGAATGATACTCACTTGATCTAGCACTTCCTGAAGTCATCGCGATCGATACCTGAGCACAGTGTTAGAAAAACCGTATTAATCACTGTTCAGTTGCCACTGCATGTTTTTAAGGATAAGTTATGCTTGAAAGTGCGTCGTTGTCAGTATAATGTGCAGCTCAGCCCAAGCATAGAGCTAGAACGAAGACAACATTTGATAACTATATAAGCAGTGAGTTGTAGTCAGGGAACTGGTTGACGTTTATTAGCTACCACCCAGATTCGTAGAAAGCCTTCGCATCCCACCAAATCTTTGAACACTGTTGTAAAAGAGAAACCAGGCACAAGTTCTATTATTGTTACAGCACACAAGTGGTGCACCTCCCTAGCCAAGCCGTAACAAAATCCGGTCCACGGACTGCAAGGTCGTTTTGGCATTAACTTCAGATTGAACATGATCGTACTAGCACATCTAAATGTTCTGTAACATCCGTTTGCAATTAATGCTCGGCCCGTCCGATTGTATAGAAGTATTGGTAATAAACGATGTTTATTATGACGGTGCTCACTCTGTTTTATCCGTATCATATTTCCTAAGTATTGAATGGTTGCATGTCAAATCTTATGTTTGTAGGCCTCTTGTGAAGCGAACACACTTCCAAGTTTCCAAGGGTAAAGGCTATAAGAATGTTCCACCCTACTTCTTTTTGTGTTTCCTCCTCAGGATAGTGCCACACAACTGTCTATATATATATATATATATATATAGGACCAGTGACAACTACTGGTGTGTAAAGAGACGATAGTTGAGCTTCTGCCTTATCCCTTGTATCAATAACTGGTGGGAAAAACAGCCACAACGTTCAAACGAAGTTTTCTCTGGTTGATTGTGGTTAGCCCATTTAGATTGTTTCCGCTTACAGCAAGTCTTGTTGTCAGACTTTCCTAGACCTGCAGCATCTCATCCAGCTGAAAAATTTAAGCTAGGTCCCCGATCAGTTCAGCCTTCTTGATGTGGGTGAAGCCCAGGCTCTCTGACCAGAAAGTTAAACTGGTAACATATATATATACTACCTATTTTCTTTTAATCATGTAAGGTCATAGTCGATGCAGAATAACATTTATTTATTTATTTTCGTTGTTCCCAAAGGTGATAACGCGGGAGCATTCTTCGTTTCTCCTCTGGCTTTCAGAAGATTGCATCGTTCTTTCCCATCGCTTACATTTATGGCGCCTGACCTTCGACTGTGGTCACCAAATGAGAAAATTATCATAACACCAAAACGAAACTATTCCGTTCATGAAATGAAGCAGTTTTTCGATTATATCAATTATACAGATGGTGAGCATTTTGATGTTATTTCTAAAAAAATGTTGCCGATAAACACACATGACAAAAGATAAAGCATAACGAGATAGTTTAAAAATTTGTAATGAATATTAATGTTTCAATACCCAACAACTTTACACGCTTCTAATTTGATTAAGACTGTATGTGAGGGAACACTAATGAATAAGTTAAACCATTGTATAAACAGGCCGAAATTGTTAAATTTAGTTTGTTAAATAAACTCTTGACGGTTATAGAAACAGAAATATCTGAACGCTTTCGCTTTCAATGCACAAAATGGTTTAACATAAGTACGGCTTGTTTGTTTGGTTCTGGATTTGTTATGTGACAGACTTTACCCGGTAGAATACTTCCGAAGAGCATAATATTTTCTTTACAATTTAACAATATACAGTCGTTGACGGTGAACTTCATAACCTATAATCTGTGCTTTCAAAAAACTGTTGAACACTAAAACAGATACGTAGTCATTTTGAATGGTTTCATTGTATAGAATAACAGTTTTATTTCCGAAGTCCATTAGACCTAACATTTTAATTTCCTTTCCTGATTGAATGAAGTTAATCGGGAATCCAAAGCCGGCTAACTTCACTCAATCAATTCTCATCTTGCAACGCGCTTTACCTACTAACATCATAGTATGGTCAAATAATCATACTGGGCATTTTCACTGTGTTTAGTTTTATAGCCCGTGCCCCCCCCCCTTCTTCTTGACATATGCGATAGAGCAAGACGACGTCGGTGTGGAGGAGACAGGATGGTTTGACCAACCCCTATCACTGGTCCCGTCGTCTAGTGTGCAATTGCCATGATGTGATCATTGTGATCTAGTGCGGGTGAAACTCGAGTCTAGTGCATCTTTTCGAAAAATTCTGACTGAAAAGTCTATTGGAATGCGACAGCTGCGATGGGTGATGTTCAATCTATATGAAAATCAATATCCCCTACTACTCATCAGCACTGTTTTTAACACATATTCAACCACGACTGTTAAAATCATAAAATTAAATGGTAACAGTGAGGTTAATAAACAAAAATTAAACGGTGAACGGAGTGAATAGACAAAAGAAACTCGATCTGGCTGTGGTTATAACTCTGGGGTAGGTTTCACATAATCGGTGCTAACTAGTTTTTGCAGGATAGAAACAGTCAAATGGCTAGGCAGTTCACTTGGCGGTTTCTGTGGTTTATTCTTTTTTTACAGGTCACACTACCAAGCGTTTATCAGAAAACCTTCCTAAACAAAGTCATAAGTGACTTCGTTTTAAGACTGGAAAGAACATCAGCTCAAGCAACCAAGCCCATCTGGTTGACATACATAGATAGAAAGTTTCGCACCGCCTTTCTTCTTTCGACTACCATATCGTGCGTTCTGTCCGTATTCCAGGCGGTCATAATTTGAGTTTTCAAAAACAATTAGTTTACACCTAGAAATCATCATGACAGAGTCCATACACGCAACTGTAGCAACAGTTGAACCGTCTTACTCAACCTAATTGGGAGGTTATCTAAAGATTACTCCGTGTATAATCATAACCACGAAAAATTCGTTTTCGTTTTTCATCTGGTCGCTTTGTTTCTTCTTCCACTTTTAATCAATACATTCATTGTTGTCACTTCGTCACTCACAAGTGAATCTAGCTGACAGTTTGCGTATGATAATTCAGTCGTCCTTACGTGAGTTCAGCGGAGCTGTGGTCAACACGGTTGCCTTACAGAAGCATGGCCGGAGTTCTTATCTAGGCCGTAATATCACCCACAATTGATCGCAGCTGTCTCGAGGCGATCGGGCAACCTGATCATTACTCACAAGCAAAAGTGGCTGAGCGTTCACATATGGTAATTCGGTCGTGCCTAATGTGAGGACAATGGCTCAGTGGTCAACACAATTGCCTCGTGGAATCCTAACCCCAACCGTGGCAAGGATATACACTACTGACACGTTCTAATGAGAGTGAAACTCGAGTCCTGTGCTTCCTTTCAGAAGGGGATGACTGAAATGTCTGTAGGAGGAGAACCGCTGCGACCAACTGTGAGTGAGTTTCAAGTTAAAATATCTAAAATCTTATAATAGTTTAGAGTGAGGATATAACGAAAACAATTCTGTTAGTTAAAATTACGTTTTCACATATTATAGGGGTTGCTGTTCACTCTTAAGAACGACTAAAAGTACTATTAGTGGCTGTTTTACTTCGATAGCGTGGCTATTTAGGACGATCAAGTTCGGCAAGTCTAGGCACTGTGACTTGTGGCCTGGGGTGTCTAAGTTGCTACTGACTTGTGACACTGATATTTCGAATAGTTTGATAAGTTGCCCCTATGTACTCAGAAGTCGATCGAGCTGTGCGAACCTACGTCCTGTTTACCCAGAGAGTTCGCTATCTCTACGTACCTATTGACAAACAAATCAGAGGTTTGTATTCATGAAATGGTAACCTTAACTCTAGTATGAGTTCTGACTTCGTCGTAGAAAAGCTTAGGTTTCGCTTTTGTTTTTCTAGAACTAGTGTTGACAACAGAACCGACCTCTTATCAGAACAGCGGTGAAGAAACTGTGCCACACAATGTACTCAACAAACAAAAGTTCAAATTGTTATATTTGGTACCTGGTCCATACTGGACGTTTTAATGTAATCAGACGTGTGATTCTGTTTCTTACGCAATTTCATTTTTATAGACCTAGGATACTTTATTGAAATATGATCATTGATAAGTAGTTTGGCAGATTTGATAATTTAGAAGAGATCCATTTGCGAAAAATCTGGACTTCGGCTGGATTCGAACCAGCGACAGAAACACCATGCCCAAACGCGGCAAGCGCTCTACCAGCTGAGCTACGAAGCCGCGTTTGGGCATGGTGTTTCTGTCGCTGGTTCGAATCCAGCCGAAGTCCAGATTTTTCGCAAATGGATCTCTTCTGAAATATGATCGTTAAAAGTATCAAACATTTCCTGAACGATCTCATGCCAGAAGTTGCATAAGTTGAGTGTGGCAATTGAGTTATGCCATTTTATCTTACTAAGCTGTGTTTTTATCGCTGCAGTTTGTCACGTGATAAGGCCATGGACCCATGCTCTGGAAGACATGTGTCGTCTAGTTTCAAACAACTAACAAAATTCAGTTGTTTTGTGTTTAGTACGTTCAAAACGATTTGTGAATTTTAGACTCTCATCCTGTTACCCTTGTTGATAAGAATTTGACCAACACAAAATAACACTTACCTCCTTCATCACCTGCTATGTATTTAGACATACTGAACTAATTCAACATGTAGTAACGAATTTTCCACGGATGAAGGTGTTGTAGTATTAGCAAAATTACTAGTGGAGTCCAGCTCAGAGTTGTTACAGTCTATCATTATTAAAATCTGTGTTTATTGTAAAGATGGAATTCTATACGGCATGCAATGCAAAGTTGTGTCGGTAGCCCTATGACCAGAAAGTTTTCTGTTGGTTACACTAATCAAGGAAGCACAGTTTCGGAAGACATTATCCAATTGTCAGTCTGATTCAAGAAGACAGAGAAGTATATCTTTAAATGTGAACACACATATATGACCTGAACAACCTTCTTCATCAGTTGTTCTATCGTTACGAGACACCATAACATAAGCAATGAACAAGTGACCGTTTCGTCTGTCATTTTTACTCCGGGCCACCACGTTGCCAACCATAAATAAATGTCACCGGGTTTAGGAGTATCGAAGGTCACCCGGCCTGTTGAAGAAAGAAGCCACATTAGTATAGTAACAATAACAGAAGGCAGTTTCACGTCTACAATAAGCATAAAAGTTGAATCCGCTTGAGGACGTAAAGTCAGCGAATAGCCTAAGTCAGCACTCTGTACTGAGTTTTGAAGTCTACCTTCTCTATTAGGATGACGACGACTTTGTTTTCTTTGATCTCAATAAATGGAGTCGCCACACGAGTGGAAGTCACTCTGGGAATACTCATTAGCAACTTCATTGGGTTTTATGATAGCATACAGTTGTCTCCGCTTAGATCTGACGTCTCCTAATTTGGCAGAATGATATCAGATTCCAATAAACAGCCATGAGTGTGTAGCACACCAAGTTGCATGCGCCTCTTCTGTCAGATTTTCCGTCAGTGAGGTTATTTGCAGTAGTCGGGGCACACTTACAGAGATTGAGTACGCCGGTCGGGAAGAACGGTTCACGTCGGTGGCTGTTAAATCAGAGACCGATGGATGACGCTGGGATTCACTTGTGATTTACGGAGTGCACAGCTTGAATACCTACATCAGAGCATTCTGTGGTAGACACGCTGTGTATATTAACGCACTTTAAACATAAGCGGTGGCGCAAGAGGTCATATTTGTGTCTGTCAAGTCTAATCCTACGAGTCATCATTTCTATTTTGTCTGGCTTGTTAAAAAATCAACCTCACGGAGTCTGTTACGGTATATAGAGTAACCCATAACTCATGGGCAGACTAGTGTGCTTAGAATCAGGGATTCTTCGTACATTATGCAGTTGATTTAGGGAAGCATCAACCTAACTGGTGTGGTTATGAAGAGTTATGAAATCCTTTTCATCGTGCTCTTCCTGATAGGCCAGTATCCCAGTTCTACTCGCAAACAGACCGAACAGAACTAAGGATTGACATACAACAGTGTGCGATTTAAGTGGCATCATCATAAACATTTTGATATCCGTATCTACGATGCGCACTTTAAAATGTTAACCGGGGTGAAAGGAAAATGTTTCTCTTCACTCCATCCGTTTCGCTTTGATAAAATGAGTGGTGGTCCCTAGGATATCTTAAATTACGAATTGACTGATTACGAAAGTGGACGGAAGTTGAGGTACTATCTGGTCAAACAGTAGATATTCGGAGAGAAAATCGTGTAGTTTTGGGTTAACAGTAGACCACAGGCTTCATTGCACTAGAAGTGTCACCTGATTAAGCCGATCGATCAGTGAGTTCCTTATATCTGATCAGAAATGTATTGAGACTGTTAGAAAGATATTAAAATTCAACTTCTGTTGTTTCTAAAAATTACATGCTGCAGTTAACGATGTGCAAGCTTGCGCGTGAGTATCTGGACAGAACAACTAGGAGGAACTGGGGAGATGCTGTCTCGATACGGCGCAATATATACATAAAATGTGCGTACTGCTAGAAAGCCCTTGAAAATGTAATCGATAGAGTATATTTTGCACATACGAAAAAGATGTGGCAAGGAGGAAGGCAGTGTAATGTCAAAAGGTTGAAGCATACGTCCGCTGTCTACAGAATCCCTCCCTTAAGCAGACGACCTATGCAATGATATAGTTCAAATATTCCGTGACACATTGTACTTCGAAAGCGCCTTAGTCGTATAAAACAGCACTTTCAATTTTTATGACAAAATCGACTGAAGCACGAATAATTGATCGGTTTTCAAAGATCATAGGCATTTCTAAAGTTTTCGTTGTGAGCGTCACAGAATCGTATCGGACTACCAATGGAAACGAAAGAATGATCACTGGGTAAGTATAACAGGACGTCCTATTGACTTTTGTTGGACGCGTAGCTCAGTGTGGTTAATTAAATCTAAAAATATATATCGGTGGCTCTAAGTTTCCAGCGAGTAGGGGAGACGCAGAAGAAACTACTTGTAGTGATTTTATTTAACTATTAAAAAGAACAAATGTAGGATTAAAATTCCTGACAGCTTGTTGAGTGTGTAGGGTACGGAATGGACTGTCGTACGACAAACTGTGACGACTTTAGTAGATCTGCTCAATATGGCTACCTTGAATGTTTGGGTAAGTTTGCTGGTGAACTTGATGTGCATTTGGAAGGAGTTCGTAATAATTCTCATCAACAGGCTATGTATGCGATACCAAGGAACAATTGGATTCCCACTATTTGGTGGCTAAACATCAATCGATATCTTGAAAAGACGACGGAATAGGATCAAATGCATAGGTGTTATGACATGTCTGAGAACCTGCTGTAGATTCAATTGCTCACCATCCGCGACTAAGTTGGATGTCAAGCAAAGTCATTGATACAGAACCTTAATATAACTGTGAAGACTGTGCTGTAGGTTAACTCTGAGTGGAGTCCTCTGTCCACTGCTACCTGTGTGAGTTACTGTTGAAGTGGTAGTGAACGCTTACAGTAATCTTCGAGCGACGTGGCACAGAACACTACATTAATTTCTACCTGGTATACGTGGTACCTTGGTCATAATAAATCTATATCTTACTATACGAACTGTTTTAGTTTGCCTAATTATAGTACAGCTGTTCACCATCAAGTAGTGCTCATATGTTTGAAAGTACTCATGGATTGAAAATTATCTGAACAGAACCAATCGCGATGTGCTGATGTGCATGAATGTGAGTGGAAACCATGCACCGAGTACCTTTATTTATAGACAGAATTTTTAATGGAGCTGGTGAAAATGATTGTCAAAAACTAAGGACATTTTGCCGTTGTCCCGGAAGAACCACTACTCTTGTAGTCCATCTTCTACTTCATGTAGATAGTTGGTAGTTGAGTTTTGCGATAAATAATGTACATGTGAGAACAGTGTTTAATGGACACTCGTCCTAAATTCCACTGTCATGAACAGTCGAATCACGATTGCGATGTGAAGGACTGATTGGTTGTTAAAGGAATTAAAGTTCGAGATCATTTCATAGTAATTCTGGTTGTTTAAGTGTTTTGTCTGACAGGCTGACATCCGCTTGCACACTTGAACGGTTTGTTTGGACTCATTGGGTGACTATTCGCTATATCGCAAACTAAAAATAAACGTCATAGGAGTGTTGCTGGTAGTTTCTGTCTGGTGAATATATAGCTGGGAAAAGGATTTCATGTTGAAACTTGTTGTACAACACCAGGCTTTCACAGACCACATGAAAACACGACGATGAAGTGAACTAAATACCCTTTGCCGTAAACTCAGTTTGAAAATAACTTACCTGTACCCTTTAATTTGTGTGTGGATGGATGCCGAGTTCTTCATTTTATTCATTGCAGACGTTAAAAGAACCCTCTGTTATACATTAGGCAGGTCTGAAAGTGTTTGCATACGACTGAGAATAGAACGTTTCTATCACGCACGTAATACACACTACAAATATGTGATAATAGTTATTCCAACTTAGTACTATGGTCACAAATTGTCGAATGTCTTCTAGGATACCAAATGATGCAAGCCACAAAAGCTGGACATGATTTTTTCGAGGGTCCTACTGATGTGGAGGAAGTATACTGTGTCTACGGCACGCAAGTGGCTACAATGGAACAACTGATTTACACAGTGTCCGCTCAGGATCAGATACCACAGCTTGTTGAAGGTGATGGAGACGGAACAGTTAATTTGAGGAGCCTGGAGGTTTGTCGTCGGTGGAAAAAAGTGATTCCCATTCCCCTGCCAGGGGGTGAACACAGAGCGATTTTGAAAGACGAACGATTGATTGAACTAATCAGACAGGTCGCCGGATCCTCTTGAAGTTCGACCAACCTGGATATTGCCAGTGCTTCCTTCAAACATATATACATACATACCCGAGTCCGTCACGCATTCCATTTTAGAATACCACAGTTTATCAGATGTCCAGTTACCATTTGTCCTGAGCTGCTTATACAGCATTACTATTCAGAACGTTCTTTGAGAAATCCTATTTGTAAATATGTTCCACCCTTCGGTGAGTGAATATTTTTAACAGACTTCTCAAGAGAAAATACACTTCAACTGTTCTCTCATATCTTTAGTTCGCACACTTGCTAAACGCTTTCTATTCAAACCTTCTTCTGTAGTTTCTGGTTTCAGGTCAAGTCCAGATGCAAAGATTTATGGGATGTGGATTTCTCAAGGACCGGAGCTGATTATCTACAAACGTTCATCAAAGCCTAGGCAAATTTTGGGATGTTTTTCTTAACACGCAGGCACGAAGCCGTGGGTACTGGTCTTATGACAAACAGTCCTGTTATCCATAAAAATTAACCCGATGATGGCAAACGTGCTACTTTGTGCTCTGTCATACTTCCAGTATAGAAATTCACCAACCTGCTAAGTTAACAAAGTTAACCAGTGAACTTATATCTGCGCCCTTCTGCTCAGTTGGCACCGTACACCTAAAGGGGTTGAGTTACTGCAGCGGTGTTTGCCTACAGGTACCTGCGACGTTGACTACTCAAAACTATTGTTTGGAACTCGAACCGTTCAAACGGTCTACCACGTTTATATGGTGGAAAATCCCAATCGGGGCGCTAATCGAGAGTCACTGATATCTAACAAGGGATGTTATGAATATAATTCAGTCGCTGGAGAAATGCTGGGTTCAATTTCCTCTCCTGTAAGACTTCGTCCTAATGCATGTTCTTATCCTAGTTGAGATTCGAACCCCGGCCACGCTTTCAGGAAGAAACCCTGTTGACCATCGCCCCGTTAACCTCACATCAAGCCAGATTGAATCGCTATACGAAAACGCTAAATCGCATACGCCTTTGAGCAAGGTTCGACGGTATTCACTACTAAAGTGCTCTAACAAGAAAAAACCCCGAGTTTTGTGCCTGTTTTCGAAAGTGGCTGATTAAAATATATCTGAGAATTCGAAATTTGTGATCATCTTCGAGTCAGGTCCAAACTCGTACCTTTGATACCGTTTAGATGGCACTTGACAGTCAAGGAAGTTGACTCCATTTATTCGCGGCAGATCACTAAGCAAAGACGATGAGGGACTCCCTCAGGTTCTGTCTGATCGACAGATCAGCCGATCAAGAAAGATGCAGCAACGTCACCGATCGTTTAATGCACACAATGATTGAGCCAGTCCTTTTGGTCTATTGGACTGTCGAAACCAAGGCGAACGAGAGAAAAAGCTCAAAGGTCAGTTCACGTGAACGCAGTGAGAACAGAAAGCTAAGCGCACTGACAACAATTTTATAACCACATCCTATTTTCTGTATGGCGAACGCAATTTGCCGACCTCACTCTATTAGACTCAGCTTGCCTGTCTTTCCGTCACAAATGGCTAACTACCTCGGGACATCGTGTGGTATGTTCCCAAATTGCACTACCGGTTTATCATATCAACAGACACAACTGAGTAGTCAAGCAGAAGGAGACCGGTATCTCTTTGTAGCGTCGTTCATTCATTTCTAAGCATGGCCCGTTCTTCGACGACGACATGTGATTCTACATGACTTGCCTTCCCTTGTTTCGTGGTACTGTGAGCTTCCGCGCGGCAGTTCGGCGTGCAGACGAAAGTTAGACTTATAGCTCAGGAAAACGCAATACTATAAAGTCGAAAACACGTTGCTGTGTGGTGATCTACATGATTCGTAACGTCAGTGGCTAACGATAGATGAAAGTGATATTAAATGCATAACGGCGATGGTTAGCTGTCATACAAAAAAAGATGGATGACTGGTAAAAATTTAGAGTTTTCGAAAATCGTAAGAAGAAAATAAGAAATAAGACTTCTTGGTACTGAAGGTGGTACGAGTAGGGTGGATAGATGGCGAAGAAGAGCCATTACCAGAGGAAATTGCTTACCCTACCAGGGGTTGGTTACAGCCAGCACCAATATTCAACAGTTATACGTTTAATGACAACTCATTATCATTAACGTTGTGAATAAAAAACATACATTGAACACTCGGTATCGAACAGGTGACACTAGTGGAGGCTCATCTTATAAAATTTGATAATCTGAACAATACAAACACCGTGATTAATCAGATCGTAAAACAGATAGATCTCATCTACACTTGAGTTTATGAATAGCCTAAATCTACTTAGTTGAGCTACCAGTGTTTTTGATCCTTGAAACGATTAACCCACCATACTGTAAACGAACTAAGTGGTTGACGGTACTGTTAAGATCTGCGAGAAGACTCCTCTTTAGGAAAGGTTTTCTGCACTTTTAACTTACCCGCTAATGTGGTCATCTGTTCGTAGTCAGTGTTTGAAGCTGAAATGGCATACTGCTCTGTCAACATCAATCTAAAGTTTCATAAGCATGATCAAAATTTACCCAATTTTTGGTTTTCAAGTTTGAACACATTTAGAGTGATGCTTTCTTCCTCCTGTGCCCCAACCTGTCACCTCAGAGAAATCAACTGATCAAAGTGTCATTATAACTGTTGCTTGACCTGCAGACTGAGAGCATGACCATTAGCGAGGCTGTTTCTGTCCCAGCCAAACAATCATTACGTTGCATGAATCGTCAGTCAAGGACACTACACATAGTAGTCCATATATTTTCACAACGGATCTGGCATCAAACCCGCTGTCAAATGGTCAGCTTAGATCTCCGATAGCCTGTCCATGTTACCCTTCAGTCATGCAATGAGTCGGTTACTTTTCCATGTAGCATTGCTGGTTTTAATTCATGCTTCTTGTGTGCATTGTTAGAGCGTGGTCTCTCAGGTACTCCTCTGCAATCCATTCTTGATAGATATATGCATTTCAAAATGACCGAAGATGCAACTGTGAACCTCAACAGATACAAGATTCAAGGCCCGGATGTCAAAAGCAAACAAAGTGATCAAGAGTGGTGATTTAACAGCGTCAACCTTTATTTCACTAACCATGAAACACTATTTGAGAGAAAATGTTTAGAGAAGAAGCTTTCAGATACACATTTTGGAATATTGTGCGAGACTTTTGGTCAGAATATAGAGCTGCCTGTGAAACAACTTATGAAGCTCATGCCTTCAAGCTATGGTTGGCGGCATCCGAGACGGATTAGCCTGTCACAGTGACCGAAGCCAAAGGACGCCTGCGCTTTAAACCATCACCACAAGTGGCTTGCGCTGCACCACTTGCAGTTCCATTCACATACCACGTATCCGGTGTAAACCCGAAGGAATAAGACCAGTAGGTGTGTGAGTGAGGCCTTTGTGTCCAGCCGGGCAATCCTGGTTGGTCAATTGAATCGCTAGCAAGAAAAGGAAACCCCTATCTCTCGGAAAATAAACAGTGAGAGAGACTGCAATGAAAAGATCTATACTAGGAAGAAAGATGTGTGAAATGTGATACAAGAAGCATTTCAGTATACGAGTACATGCTGGTGCAGCCCAGAGAGGATAAAGTTGAAAAACAAAACTCAAAGTTGAACCGCGAAAAGATCAGACAGACGATTCATCATTCAATACACCAGCAAAGCCCAAGAAAAAAGTGCGTAGAAGATCACAGACACCCAGGTTGCTGAAAAGAGGTGCAGATTAGTTGCCAAACGACCATGGTCTTGGTCGTTGCAATCATTAACAAAAACAGAACGGATATGCCGGTATGACCTACCTGAACCTAACGTACTCGCTGTCTCTTCGCCGACGGTGCATTATGAGTACGTTGGTGACCTACTAATCCCAAACGGCCAGCGCATTCGCGGCCGCACACATCGCAACGCCATATAGTCATGTCATCACGACCTATGGCACCGATGGTTCCCTTGCGTACCGCGCGCTTTCGTTCTCGACCGCTCAATAACTGCTCGTTGAACTCGCGGACGCCCGTCTGAATTGTATTCCTCCAGGCAGTCCGGTTCAACGCTAAGTCTTCCCAACATTTAAAATCAATTTTACAACGTGAAAGACTTACCTGCACAACATCCTGGTATCTCAGCTTCGGGCCACCAGGATTTCGCCCACCTGATCTCAGTTGTCCATACAGCACCTGCTTCGGGATACGGTCATCGCCCATCTGACGGACGTGACCCAGCCAACGAAGCTGATTCAACAACAGCAAGGCTTCCATCCCGTTCATATCCGCTGGCCGCAATACCTCAGTGTTTGGAACCATGTCCGACCACCGGATACCCAAGATGCGTCTTAGACATTGCAAATGAAATTGGCTCAAATAGCGCACGTTTCGCTGATATAATGTCCACGTTTCACTGCCATACAGCAGTATAGACAGCACCATTGAGCGGTAGACGAAGAGCTTAGTGCTCGGCTTCAGGCTGTGATTCTTCCACACACGTCTTTCAAGACGTCCGAAAGCAGTACTAGCCTGTGCCACACGAGCTCTCAACTCGCGGTCCACGGACAGATCGGTGGACAGATTGCTGCCCAAGTAGCAGAAATCTGTGCAGCTGTCGACAACATCTCCATTGATGCGAATTTGGGGTAAAGATGCACAGACACCTCCGCCCGAAGAAGGCTGAAAGAAAGAAAATGTCTTACCTGTGTTGATATCCAGTCCAAACCTGGATGCCGCTTTCGCGAAAGC
>JTDE01000021.1:101391-112721 GCA_014338405.1 Paragonimus skrjabini miyazakii
CAGTAGCTGGTTCCGTTCCCGGCAATTTTACTTGAAGCTGTCGAGCACCGAACACCAGATCGATCGTACTCCGATTCGCCCGCAATCCACATTACTCCTCAGGAACACTGGCCTCCAATACATCCGTATTCAGCCGGTTCAGGATGATTCTGGCGAGTACCTTGCCTGCGCAGCTCAGCAGACTGATACCCCGATAGCTGTCGGGGCATTGCTTGTTACCCTTACCTTTAACCAAAGGTACTATCACACCATCCTTGAAATCCTGTGGCATCACCTCGTGCTCCCAGATGGAGTAAACCAACTGAAGCAGTGCACGTTCCATCGCCAGTCCGCCATTCTTCAGGATCTCGCCTGGCAATCCATCTTTATCTGCAGCCTTCCCGTTGCGAAGTTGACTAAACTCTCTCTGCAGTTCCAGTAAATCAGGAGCGAGAGCAAGTAAAGGCTTGATGGCCTGTAGTGGAAGGCTGCTCACGGTCATCCAATCAATGGTAGCAGGACGATTTAGTAGGCTACCAAAATGTTTGCGCCAGACTTTCATAATGTCCTCTGACTGGATACATGAACAACCGGTGTCCACGTCTACCAGTGCCTTAGTAGACTGGATAGATGGGCCGAATATTGCTTTGAGCGAATCGTAGAACTCCTTATGCTGTCGACGATCTGCATCCGCTCACCCTGCTCAATCCACCAATTGTCCTTGGTTACGCGAACACGCTCTGCCAGTTGACGGCGGATACCTCGGAACGTCGCCTTCTTCGCTCCATTGTCCGGGTCCACCGTGGGGGCAGCAAACGTAGCATTCTTCTCTCGTACCAGTTCGGCGATAACCGCGTTGTTGTCGTCGAACCAATCCGGACATTTCTGGCGTTTGACGCCAATCGTCTCGGTGGCTGCTGTCGTGATCCGTTCCTTAATGAACTACCACATACCTTCAGGGGTAACGGACACAGAAACGTCGTGCAGACGGGAGGCAACTGCACATTGAAAAGCAGTCTTCGTCTCGCAGTTTGGCAGTCGTTTGATATCCAACTTCTGCCGTTGTCCGGAAGATCTACAATAGACAGACTTGCGTACTTGGATGAATAATTTAGTCCTGATCAGTCTATGATCGGTGCCACATTCAGCGCCGCGCATCACTCGCGTGATACGCACCTCACGAATCTCGCGCTGTCGCACAATCACGTAGTCAGGCAAGTGGTGATGGTCGCTTCGTGGATGGGTCCACGTCGTGATGTCGCTCGCATCCAGCTAGAATCGGGTGTTCGTGATAGACAGCTCGTGAGTAGCACACAGGCGGAGCAGACGATCACCTCAAGTTATACAGATACGAACACCAACGTAACGCCAACTTGCAGGCTGCTTAACGCACACGGTAATTCACTGAGTACATAGGCAGTAAAACCTGTGGAAGGGAGTACTGTGGTAGATCCTACGTGCAGAAAAGCTTCATGTTGTGACCGGCCACCTCAGGACGGGTCTGAAGTACTTTTCTCTTATATAAACAACAGAAGTTACAACGTATGGTGCTTCCAGCCGGAGGGTAAATCAGCTGTTTCCGTAAATTGTGCGGGAACTCTAGCTTCAAACGGTAAGGCCAAAATGAATAGACTGGATTCGTAGAATCTGTTACCTTTTTGCCCTTCTATTACACACTATTCTCCATACCTGTTACGTTCGTTATACATAAAAACCACTTGTCTATTGTTTGAATCAATGCACACTTTGTCCTCGTGCGCCCTGGCTTCTGCTTGCATGTGCTCGCTGTTATCGGGAGTTAACTTTGGCAACAGTCGATTTTAATACGCTGGAGGAGCTGAATTCGCTGGAATTTCCATGTTATTCAAGAGGAACGTTCTTCCAACAAATAGCGGACTTAGTGTGGTGGAATCTATCGTGGACACTTACTGTGGATTGTTTTGGAAAATTGTCGATTCATTTCGTAGTTCCACTACAGACCACATTCCGGTTGGGCATGTACCACTACAAGCGTGTCAGTTCAGAACGTTATGGCATATCGTGGGCCATGTATTATTCAGATGTTCCGCGAATTGTTCTGAGATGCAACTGGGAGTCAAGGCTATCTTCATATATGACAGTGCGTCTACGTACAAGCGAGCACAAAAGTTCTCTTTGTGTGAACACAACAACTTTCTCTAAAACTGTTTTTCAATCCGATCGAATGAGTATCCATTAAATTCAGGTAAATGAGCTCTGTTAAAAGACCTTGACACTTAATCGTAATTTACTGTCTTCGAGTGTATGCTCACAGAGCATTTCTTTCCGAATGTTAAACTTCTCATTGACTTTACAAGTAAGCAGCGTCGTCGGAACGTAATGTAGTAGTTTCGTGAGATAGTATTCCAGCAAATTACAGTCTTAAGTCGTGCATCCTGTGATCAACCTTTATTCAACTTTGTAAACGCAGTTTTACAAATTTTTTTAAATGTAAATATGCTCAATCTTGATAAACTTTGCACTAAAATGTGGGTTTTGATGCTATCAACTGAATTCAAGAGCATAAAAGTTAATCTCTAAGTATAAATGCAAGGCTCAGAATTAGGAGCCGGAAATAAAGTAAATGGCATATTGTTTAAAAATGCGGGTGTGAGACTTAAATGTGACAGTACGTTCCTAAAGCGGCTGCCCCCAGCAATCCAGAAGCATTTGAGAAATGTCCTCATCGCTCGCCGGGTGATTTTCTGAGAGTTGGCCGACGACACTCGTTAAGTAGTGGCTGTGAGTCTTCTGACGAGGAACGAAGCTAAACTGAGGAAAACCAATCAGATGAATAAAGTGCAAATGACCCAAGGAACTAAGTCATGAGGTGGCAGCGTTATACGCAGGGATGTTGGCAGATAGTCACAACAACCTGTTACATATGCTAATATTCAGGCCCCCACATTATAGCATAGTCGTTGACTAAGGAAAGACGGTATTCGGATGTACATCTGAACGACTGTTTTTGTTTGGATCAGGAAATCCCCGAGTAATTGCGGTCGACAAGATGACAATTCAGTCTAGAATGGAAATCGGCAGGTGCTATTTAGTTAATTAACTGGAACAAGAACCTTACTTTAGTCGACTGAAGCAAGCCCAGGGAAGATCGTCCAGCTGCGCTCTGTAGTTCAACATGTGAGTGGATTCAGGCTCACATTTAATGATCTGGCAGTGCACACTGTTCATATCGGTCGTCGTGCCAACAGTTAGTCTATCAATTTCGCCTCTCGTACACCTGATCATGCTGAGAGCACATTTCTTTTAGCGTACCTGGTTCGTGATAATGTTGAAGTCATGGAATAAGTAACTAATCAGAAAACAAAATAAACCGGGGTAAATGAAAGGAAATGCATTTATATCAATACCGACCTGTGAAGCTATTCACAAGACCCGGAGATTGTTCGCTACCGGTCAAGACCCACACGATTAATGTGAACAAATGGAACCTGGAATAAGCATTTAGCCTGTAACAACCCAACTGCCACTAGTTGAAATCAACCTATCAATAGTCCAATCAAACACAACTTGCCACATAAACGACCAAGGTCGCATATAGAGGACTTCCTCGACAGATGATGGTCGTGTGTCGAGATTGGTTCCTATGGTACACAACCAAAATAAGAGTAGACTGCTAAAAGACTAAAAGTTGCCCGGTGAATGAAGGTCTGAACAAATGGCTAGAGTCACAGGTTGCGGGTGCACAAGCATGTGGATTATCAGGTGTGAATCCGAATGAGTAAGTTATGCGATCGAACACGTTTGGTTAGGGGCGAGTAACGAACTATCTAGGGCCCAATGCTACCTTGAGCGCAGCAGACACAGAAGACCGACAGTGGGTTTCTTATTTTACTGCATTTCAGGTTATAGGTAATTTTGGGAGTGAAAATACCCCAATCTTTTGGTTGGAGGAATGTGAGATAGGCAGTTAGCAGTCCCCCTGCATTCTTGTGGTGCTTGGATTGTGAAGATCGAGTCTGTTTGACAGTTATCGGACCAATGTTAACAAAGCACTCAGGACACTCGATTGATCGTAGTCCTGTCGTTCCAGCCGACTGGTGACGCTCCGTGATGTGCTGTTTTCCGCCGACTGCGATCATCACAACAAGACTGGGAGGTGCGTGTTTCATGGCATCTGAAATCACATGACTGACTGGTGGTAGTGGAAAACATGGTGTCTCAGAAACAAAAGACCAAAGAGCTTCCAGCGGTAGGATCTAAGCCGCCAAGAAGTATATCAAAAAATAGCACATGGAGACTTTCAACAGAGGAATACGCTTCAGTAAATTCAACACGATGTTAGAAAGAAAAGAGACCGTAGTTCCAATTCGAAGTGTTTCGGTCGTACAGTGTGTCAACAAAACTGAAGGAAAATAGAACAGACAACAATGAAGCAAATATCTGTGAAGGAGTTGGCAGGCGACACAAACTAGAACAAAGATATACAGGTGCGTAATCGAGTTAGTCCACGTGCATCTACTTCCCTCGCTGTCTCTTCAGCAACGGTATACTGCCACTACATCGATCAGATAAACAGCGTAATGGTGGTTGCATTCGTCCAAACGCCAGATGACCATTCCACCACGACCTATTGCACTCACGTTCCCTTTACGAACCATACGCTTGAGTCTACAGACTAACGTCTGTCAGTTGTTCGATTTTCTGACGCTTGTTCGAATCGAACGGTTTCAGGCGATCTGGTTGAAGGTTGTGTCTTATCATGATCCCAGATCACGGTTGCAAAGCGAATGACTTATTGGACTAACATCCTGGTCTCGCAGTTTCCGATCGTTTGGCTTCCGTTTACTTGAACTTAGTTGTCCATGTAATAGCTGCATCAAGAACCGTTCGCCAGTCAGCTGACTGACATATCAAAACATGTCATGCTAACTGAGTATCAGCATGAGTTTAACCTATTTCCTTTCTGCTCAGTGTTCGAGACTATGTCTGAACATCGAATACCCAAGATATGCCACAGACTATGCGGGTGGAAATGTTTCAGTTGAGACAACTTCCACTTTTCTCTACCTTGCAACATCGTGGACAGCACCGTTGAGCGGTTAACAATCAGCTTGGTTGCGTTTCTTTTGAGCACTTTTTACAAAAGGTCAAAAGACAGCGCTAAACCTGAACAACTTGCGGTCCATACACAGGTTTCTATGTACGTTCGCAAACCTGAGCATCTATCTACAGTGCTTCCACTGACGTAGATTCTAACTGCAAACACTACCTCTCTGCTTAGAGTTAGCCACACGTTAATTGTCTGCTTTTCTTAGGCACTTACTTACCGTTGTGTAACCTCCTGTTCTAGCCAAACACAGACCTGAAGCAATATGATTCGAAAAGCAAAGCAACAACAACAACCCGGATGTCACATCAGATCCCATCCCTGCATGTTCTTGATTACAGAATTGTCATTATTCCTTCTTTTTGTGTCTTCCTTGATACCAATCAGTTTGGTTTCTTGTTGCCAGTTCATTCCCGCCGTTTATTTTCGAACGTTAATTTCTAGCATAACTTCATACAGTGTATGAAAATCTACGTCTGTTTGAAAACAGCTCCGCAAGTTGAAAACAATTTCGACTCGAAATAGTCGTGTCGCACTATAAAACGAAAGCGTAATTGCATACAGTACACAAACCCCAGTCGTTCCTGATAATAGTCTCGTTTAACAAATTAAGTAGGTTCCGAATAGAGCTAAAATGGTTGAAGGTAAACCGTCATACGCGTTGACTGGGTCAAGAAGGACACTCTGCGTCCCACTGGATTGAGGCCAAACTAGTTCAGTGGGACAACCAGTCAACATTGTTACACTGTGTTCACTTACTTGCTCATACTAAACATATTTTGGTTTCGAGGCTACCGAATAGATTATAAACAAAGAACATTCGTAGCAGTGTTGTGAATACAAAAGACGCTTGGCCTGAGAATTCGTTTATTGCGCAAACTCCCGTACAGGTCGTCAAAAGTTGGACCACAAACGCGCACACTCATCTGCACGGCAGAGATGCACTCACATACATTGGGAGATAGTACGTTGTCATTCGCCCTCGTGGAACTTCTGCCACAAAGCGTACACACCATTCCGATAACCTCTTCTTGTCCGTCGTCTTCCTGGTGTTCGGAACTTGCTCATTTGTCCCTGAATGTCGCCGGTGGGTAATATAATACTTTTGGGTAGTATACTATTCACAACTAAACTGCCTGTTACACAACAGCATGATGCTCCCCCATCGCTAAAAGCCATCTTCATCGATCAGACCCAAACGACTCTTATCGCGCCTGTAAGAGAGAGTGAACGTGAAACACACTGTTTATTCGATGTTGTATCTATCTCAGGATATTCGGCGAGATTACGGCCAGTGAAGTTGTAGTTGTCCGACCGGTGTCAGGCTTTCCGGAGAATTTTCAGAATTCAAAAACACTCGTTATTTTACTTACAGTCGAGATGTTGATAAATTTCAGTAGAGCAATCAGGTCAGAACACAATGGTGTGAATTGTTGGGGGGAGAAGATGATAATTCGGGTGTTGGACGTCCCATGTACAATCAGGAGAATGCTACTCAAATTACTGGATAGACTATTCAGTAATGCTGTCTGCAGAATGGATGTCGTCAACTGTAGGTCTAAGGTGACAAGGGATGGCGCAGAAAAGACCCAAACTGGCTTACGGATCACTGGTGTAATATTGTGGTGGATTGTCAGGCCGGAGGTGCGAGTATTCAAACACTCGGTGGAGTGCCTCAACGCGGGGGAGACACGTCCACAAATCTTCAACGGACGGATGGCGGACAACGAGGACAGTCGGATGAGTCATCGCTCGACTGGATCGGACCAACGGGCGAGACATGACAACCAAAATAAAATGGACGACGAAGTCGGAGGCACGACTATTCCAACACTCACAAAAATATCTCGAGACTGCCGTGGAGGACAGTCAAAGCTCACAGTGGATAGATGGAAGACAACACGAGCAACCGGATGAGCCATTGCTCAACGAAATCGGACCAACGGACGAAGATTGGCAGGCGGAAAACCCCCGGATAGAGGGCGCCGATCACCCACATAAACCACGCAGAAGTGTACACGACGCGTGAACGGAAACCTCGGGGTGTTGTGGACTGAAATGCTGACTCATAAACGCGAGCGCGCGTGTAGCACGCTAACTAGCGTGCTGGATATGAAAGACTGTGCTTTATTGGACGCTTTCTTGTTACAATATCACAAATAGCTAAACAGAAAGCGCTATTGTTTGGACAGAGTGTCAATCAGTCCGCTAACTACAGGACGATCGCATTGTTTTCCATTGTCTCAAAAGTACCAGATCGCTTGATTAGCGACCGATTACGTGAGCGTTTCATTCGATTCGCATTGTCGTTTAAGAGTTAATACGGATTTCGAAAGAGATTCTCATGGTACCATTTTATTTGCTACTCGGACAGAATGGATAATGGTGGTTGATGAAGGATGTAGATTTTTTAGATTTACCTACGGCCTTCGAGAGAGCAGACCGTCGAACATTCTGCAGAAAGCTTAGTGACTACAGTGAAGAAAAGCCTCCACTTTGGTAGCACACGGATCACCCCCGGGGAACGCCACTTTAATATCAAAGTAAACAAAGCAACTTCAGACTGGTTTTATGTGCCAAGCGGTGTGCAATATGGTCCTATGGTGGGACCTCTGCTGTTTATTGTGTGTACTGGCGATCCCACAGCTTGTCAGTTCCCTGTTGCCGATATATACTGGCGACAACAAAGTGTTACTGATGAGTAGTCGGGGATTTGGTTTATTTCAAGTTGAACACAGTGGACAACGTGGCTGAAAATGAGGTGTTACTGAGTGAATCAAAAGCGTTACATCACTGGATCCCCCCGCCAATTAGCATAGCGAAATGTAAAGTTACGCACCTCCGTCATTCGGGCTGCGAAAATTGTTTTCTGGGAAGCGGAAATTTGAGTACGGTTAAACGCAAGTGAGACCAGGGAAGGATCGTTTTTAGTCCCCTTAGCTTGTCTCTCAACAGTACGTCAATGACCAAGGACACCAACGCGGTACTTGAGTTACTCACTAGAACATCTGAACGGTTTCACTCAGATTAGTACATTAATAAGTTAAATTCGATGGTGCATGCCAATCTTGAGTCAGACATCCAGACTGGTTATTTTTAGTTCATGAAGGACATTACTTATGTTGTGGAAGTGTAACGTAGAGTTACAAAACAGGTTACTGTATCATTTTCTCTACCTCATCCGGATATATTGAGGAAACTGGGACAATACTCATTGAGCTACCGGCGTATCTGATAAGACTCGGTTTGAGTATACGGGATCTTTCATCAAACGGAACGTCCTTTAATATATATTTTTCTGCATAGCAAAAATAACCACCGCAGTGATTAAAGCCCTACGGCTACATCATCTGGACCATTTGATTTGCAAAGGACACACTTTTAGCGTCCGGTTGTGCCCAACCTGGAGCAACTTGTCACAGTTTGTCGTAACTAGGTCAACAGCAGGTGAATACAGATGTAGACATATTAATGATATCAAACCAAGTCTTCAGATAACTTGAACATCAGAATCACCAAGGTAGAATGAGGATACTCTTGACATCTTACTGCTGATGCTAGCCAGATACTGCGTGTTGTATGTTGCAGTGAGATTGTCGTAGGCTTGCTAGTCATCGGGTGGGTTTCTAGTCTACTCATCATCTTCTGACTTTGTCTTTTCATTGCTGATAGTCTAAAACTGAAACAACTTTCCAAACGGTATTTTCTTTGTGCAACAAAGATCCAGATTTAAGTAAGTCTTCTTATCTTCCTGTAGTCTGTAAATTTCTTATGATTCCGAGAAATCCTATGAATTTGCTCTTGACTATTATGTTCAATACTTGAGTTGTAAGTGACTGTTCTATTCGTTCTTACGTAAATCGTGACATCTGTATTGGTCTACCAACGAAGTGCCCTCTGATAACGTTCACATATTTTTGTCACAACAATTGCTTTTAAATAGTAAGGTGTACTTACCGCAGTGATCATTTGCATTGTCGATTGGACATGATGTGAGTCTGACTGATTTATTCAACAAATTTTAATGGGAATCCGCAGATTAAACGACGTTCTGAAGAATCTTTAAACATAAGTGTACAGATAGGTCTCAAGGAACCAACACAAACACACTGTTAGATTAAGTAAGTAGACAAGAAGAGTTGGTACAAGCTAGCTGCCTCGAGCCTGACATACAAACTGCACCAAATTAATTTCCATTTTTTAAACTTTCACATAGGAAATGGTTGAACATCCACTCATTCAGAGCGATGGGTGTAACCTGTCAAGGTTAATGTTGTTTGCTCACTGGTAACGATTTCAGGCGTGATTCTGTTGAATACTCCCCTCCCCCCATTCAGGCACCTTTTCACTCAACCTGAGGTAATTTATCGAGGACAGAATGCTGATTATCAAATACCAAGAGTTGACGACTGACTGGGAAAAAAGCTATGTATGAGGCACACGTTTGCCTCGAGACGTTAAACACTGAGTACGCACAACTGCTGAGATCTAACAGGGAAGAAACTCAAGTCTTAAGCTTCTTTTTTGAAAGGGCCTAGTTGAAACATCCATGTAAATGAGAAGGCTGCCCGTAATTGCGCGTGATTTTCAATTCATACAACATCAGATATATTATATAGAAGGGGCTACTGAGTTTACACAAGTATGCAGGATGAAGAAGTTCAGATTATGCGTTTTTTCACAAAATAGACTCAATGACCTCAGAACCTGATAAGTATAAAGTGCACGCGCGTGTACCGCACACTGAGGTTATTACAATGGCTTATTTTGTCGTGTACCAATAATGTGTTTTAAACGTTGCTGGGTGGCTCTCACAAGGTAGTAGATGTCTTCAAACAAAAATATGAAGTACACCACGAACTATAAATGCTGTAGAGAAACATGCAGGTGTGGAATACGTCGTGTATTTTGCAGTTCACATCACAGTCACCGGTACAAGCTTGGCGTAGTAGATGAGTACAGATACACAAGGACTGTCATCGACGAAGTCGGTAATCCCGAAGAGGGTCGTATAAGATGTCAGCGGATGGGCAACGGGCAACATTAATCTACAATCACTAAACAAGAAATGAAGTGTTGAAATATAATAAATGAAAAATTATTTATTTTGGTGAAATAAAGTTCAAGGCGCTATGGAAAATGAGACGAGATATGTCTCGTAACTCAAAAATCCTTCAGCATTAGGCGTCAAACCCGATAGATCCATGTACAGAATGCTATATAAGTGGTCACCAGATTGCTGGGAACGCACCTAGCTGTTAGGGTACTTTAAGCTGGAGAACAAATGTGGACCAATACCACAACCCGGACAATGAACACAACCCACTTTGCTTACTAATATGCCAGCATTAACCAAGTTAACAGACAGAGAACATTCAATAAAAACTAAACGTCAATCTTTAACAAAAGCACACTGAATACACTACAAGTGAAATGACAACAGTTAATTGCAGTTTACTGTCACTCATACACAGTCCCCAGTCATTTGGACACAATCACGTGGTGAGTATCGCTCGATGAACATCGATCAGACGAGTCAATTTCAATCTCGTTTCATACAACACTGACATAAGTGTGACCATTCAAAATTACTCATGTCGGATGGTTGTGAAACACATTAAGGAATCATACTAATAGATTAACTGTCAGCGTGCAGTCCTGAACACTGTTATCACAATAGTGACCAGATATTGACAACTGCAACCTTGACCTGGTAGGATTGCTACTCAGCAGCACAATGAACTGCCAGGATCTCAATACAGACTCAGATCATCAGTGTTACACAGTATGTTGACGCTTCTCTAGAGAGATCTTGAGGATTGGATCTTATACAATGGTTTTATTTCGGTCAGGCTAAACCTAACGGGGAAAAACACGATTCCACAATCAAAATTTCAATATCCTAAAACATAAACAAGGAATGCGTCAACGGGAAATTAAAGTGAACATCTGCTCTCTCAGGTGATACCAAAGTCGAATTTATCTATGCGTGTGTATAGGCGTTCATCAAACGCCTAGTCGAGTAAACCGACTGATGGCTAAACAAATTATCCAACTAAAATAATTCATTCCATAAATCGGTTTGAACAATATAGTAGACAGAGGCAACGCATTAAAGTCAAATTAGTAAAATAAACGAATAATTTCTAGAAGACAAAACGTTACTCGGTAATTCAGCACACAATCCGTTTGATCAGCCATTGTCTTATTGTATTACTCGGTCTATTGTTGTGTCATCTTTCATATGCGTGTGACCTGTCGGTTT
>JTDE01000021.1:131553-148704 GCA_014338405.1 Paragonimus skrjabini miyazakii
AAGCCGCCATCCTGTTAATAATTGCCGATTTGATGACATTGTACGGATTGTCTTCTGGACGCTCGTAAGTGATGTCTGCAACTTCCGCTGCCACAATCTCAGGTAAGTTCGCGACGACGTAGTTATACATGGTGCGCTGTGAGTGGATTCACCGAAAGTAAAAAATAACTTCGATTTGTGCAAACCACAGTCTGGGGTCTCTACTGCCAAACTCAGGGAGTTTAATCATATCAGTATTCTCCGAAGAAGTCGTTTCTTGTTCAGTATTAGAATGCATCGTAATGAGGAGAGAGAAAATAAATTTTCTTGAGAGGACTATAGGAGGAAGGATGTCGAACAAACAAAACTTTGGCAATACGTGTGATAACAGTCAACACACGGGCCCACTAATTTGTGGGGGACTAACCCAATACAAAGGTACAAATGCCAATATTCAGTTCAAAACACAGTCGCCGAATAGCTCGATACAGATATTCCCAATCTATACGAAACAGGAACGTCAAGGAGACGAAACACGCGCACCAAAAGTGTATTGCTAAGCAGAATCAATTCAAACAAGTGATGTTCATTCTGTACAAGGAAAAGTGGTGCAAACTGTACATAAAAATGAAGCGGAATATGAAAATGTGTACAATACTCTATAGGCCGTAGATATATTCGACTTTGTTGTCACCTGAGAGAGCAGATAGTCACTTTAATTTCCCGTTGACGCATTTCTCGTTTATGGTTTAGGATATTGCCATTTTGATTGTGGAATCGTGTTTTTCCCCGTTAGGTTTAGCCTGACCGTAATAAAATCGTTGTATAAAATCCAGTCTTCATGATCTTTCTAGAGAAACGTCAACATACTGATGTAACACTCATGATCGGAGTCTGCATTGAAATCCTTGCAGTTAATTATGCCGTTGAGTAGCAATTCTACCAGGTCAGCGTTGCAGTTGTCAATATTTGGTCACTATTGTGATAACAGTGTTTAGGACTGCACGCTGACAGTTAATCTATTAGTATGATTCCTTAATGTGTTTCACAACCATCCAGCATGAGTAATTTTGAATGGTCACACTTATGTCAGTGTTGTATGAAACGAGATTGAAATTGACTCGTCTGATCGATGTTCATCGAGCGATACTCACCACGTGATTGTGTCCAAATGGCTGGGGACTGTGTATGAGTGACAATAAGCTGCAATTACCTGTTGTCGTTTCACTTGTAGTGTATTCAGTGTACTCTTGTTATAGATTGACCTTTAGTTTCTATTGAATGGTCTCTTTTTGTTAACATGGTTATTTCAGTAAAGGATGAGAGTGACCGGTTCATTACTATAAGTTACTGTTGCTAGTTGAATATGGGTGACGAGAATCGACGTGACCTCTTATGTTTACCGGTCAGTCTTTGAAGTCACCCTATGTGAAAATCTGGTTTACGGGACAGTCATACGGAGTTTTATATACGTTGTACATCTCTCACGACTGATGACAGCTGTTGCATTCCAGTAGGCCATTCAGTCAGCCTATTTCGAAAAGTGGCGCTAGATTCGGGCTTCGCTTTAGTCAGGGCTTGTTTGTGGTGAATATCCTCGCCAAGGTCTGGAGTAGAACGGCTGCGATCGATTTTGAGTTTTACATCTATATATAAGCAAAATACTCCACCGATTGCCAGTAATCAACACTTTGCTCAGCCATCTAATGATTTCTGTGGTTTCAAATTCAAGAGAAGTCCTAGTCGTGGGATCAACGATTGGAGTCAACAGGATAATTAATTTGTCTCCCCTCTAGGCGATCTGGGCGTTACTCATTGGTAACTATTGCCTAGCCTTTCCATATGATGACTCGGTCTTGCTTAATATGAGGTCATTGGCGCAGCGGTCAACAAGTTTGTTTTATGAAAACGTGATCGGTGTGTAATTTCCGGCTGTTGTTAGGACATTCACCGCTGACGAGCTCTAACAACAGCGAACCTCGAGTCAAATGCAGTTTGCTAACATGGCCCAGTTGAACAAATGAGATGACCGCACCTGAGTTATTGCTCATACATACGCACTTACGGGATGAGTGATGCTCAGGCACCCATTTATACACTCCAGTTTGGTGTGTCACAACGATTAGAGATTCGGACGACCCGGATTTACCGAACAGAACCAACGCGGATCGCTTACGGCTCTGGTATCTTGTGAGAACGTTCTGTGTCAGCGGGAAGTTAGTATTATCGATGCCGTTGGCTATTTGTTGGTAAAAGATGAACATCGTGAAGACAAGTGCTAATAGCTTTATGTAATTCAAAATTGTTTTAAAACACTAGGTTATAAATAGTGACCTAAACCTTGTTTCACCCAATGCCTGTGAGTGAAATTCCTTGGTATGCTGAACCACATTTGCTCCTTCCATTTTTGCCAGTGTGACTGGAGAAGAGTTCAGTCGAGTGAAGTATCTGTCAGATAAGGTATTGAGGAAAAGGTTAGACTTGACGTTTATGTCTTGTGATGATTGATTTTCTGAAACCATGTTTGCTCGTTCGTCTAAGCAACGTTAGCAAGTGAACTGAAGACACATTCCAAGTTGAACATCACCCACAATTGATTGCAGCTATCGCATCCCCATAGACTATCCAGTCGGCCCCTTTCGAAAGGAAGCACTAGACTCGAGTTTTGCTTTCATTAGAGCTCATCAGTAGTGCATATCCTTGCCACAGCCGGGACCTGAACCACGGACACGCTGTTCATGAGGCAACCGTGTTTACCACTGCGCCATTGACCTCACGTTAGGCACGACCGAACTATCATATGTGAACACTCAACCACTTTCGCTTGTGAGTAATGATCAGGTTGCCCGATCGTCTCGAAATGGAGACGAGCTCTAATGAGAGCCAAACTCGAGTCTAGTGCTTCCCTTCGAAAGGGGCCGACTGGAAAGTCTATGGGGATGCGACAGCTGCGATCAATTGTGGGTGATGTTCAACTTGAAATTAACCAAATCCCCGACTACTCATCAGTAACACTTATAGTCCTTGAAAAGTACGAAAACTTTTGGTAAGCGGCTCTACTGTTCGTACATCATCAATGTTTCTCTCGACTTTGTTGGTCGTGCACGACTCCCTGTAACTAGGGATTCCACGGTCTTAAAATTCTGTCTGGACTTTGCGGAGGGGTTGAATGAGTATAATATATTGTAATATTGTAATAAAAAAGTGTCAGTAGTCGGACTGTTAAATGTTCGAGATTTTAGACGGCATTCCCGAAATTGACTACATACATGAACAACTTTTACCAGCAATCTGTGTTCACCAGACAAAAAGACAGAATGAGGTTGCCAAATTCTGATCAGTGCGTTCAACTTTCTGCTCTCATCCTAGTGGCGTGGACTAACCGGATGGGTTTTGTTGTTCCTCACTCTATTCGATCGATCAGTTTGGCGTAAGCACGACTAGCAGCTAGTAGTCATTACCAAAGCTTCTCGAGTCATAATCTGATAATGATTTCCCTTTAACTAGTTGTTAGATAATCCTCCGTAAATGGATAGGGCTATTCTACCTTACCTTTAACAGTGGTACTATTTTTAAGTAATTTCTGTACACTATAAGTTTCAGATCGCTCCAGCGAAAGAAGTCAACTGAACTCAGCGTGACACCACACTACAAACGAGAAGTGAAACTGTTCTGCTCAGCCATCGATCTTATGGTTTCTGAATTTTGATTTGCCTTTTTCAATTTTTACTAGGTGTTTACACGGCATTAAATAGGTTTGGTAACTTAACGTTTCTAAGCTTGGCCATTCGACGAACAAACCCCAAACTTTGTAAACTGTGATCTTTTCTGGAATCATTAATCTAACCACGTTAATGCCAACAGAACACCAGATGATCATCGTATGAGTACATAAAATAACACATGTCATATCTATATGGTACCTTGCTAGAAAGAATGATATAGTAAAACTGATCTCATTGCCGCATCCATTTTACAGTGATGGCATATGTCACACAATCCTTTGCTTAATTTGAACAGGGTATATACAGTAGAATCATGATTAACCAAACCGTGATATTCTTTACTAGTGCGTTATCTGAACAGGTGATCTGGATATTGATTTGATTAGTGTAATCCCAATAGGACCATATTTTAGCCAACATTTTCGTTTGTTCTAACCTGGAAGAACTGTTGAAATCACTTCGAATCACATAAAAACACGGTCAGTTGTTAATTTTTTTCATTCATTTAAGCAGCAGTTTTCTAATAGCTGTTGGCTACCATTAAGAGAGTTGAGTTTACTGGTTCGTGGCGGATTACTTCCCAGTTATATATAAAGAAATTATTTCTTAAACAAAACTGGCCGATCGAATAGATTGAGGAACAACGAAATCTATCCGGTTAGCTCACGCCAGTGTAGGACGTTGAATTCACTGTTACGAATTCGATAATCCTACTCTATCTTTTCGTCTAGTGACCACAAGTCACTAGTATCTATTATGCACATACATGAACAGTTTAGCTGTCTATTATCAGATAATGGGCGTTGCGCCGATGTGCCAGAGCCTTCTGAGCAATTGTTACTTGGAATGGTTGGTCATTCGTATGGTGTGAATATCCGTCCTTGATGCACCAGTATTTAATTATCCTAACCGACCTCTTCAGAGATGGGGAAGCGCACCAGAAGTGAACAGAAACGGCATTTCATAAAACGTGGCAAGTTATCTACCAGGTGAACTGAGAACCCATGATCGAAGTTCATAAACTGCAAACCTGGACTGTTGTTGAATTCATCGAGTGACCTAGAAGACTGATACTTCCGGTAGGATTTCTCAGGCATTTCACGATGGAACCAACCAACGTCACTGTTGAGTATTGAGCTTGTATAATTTATGTTAATTGGCAGACTTGCTAAGTTAGAAGAGATCGACACTTTTCATAATTAGGTCACTTGCAAATTAACAAGATTGCCAATCAACTTATAAGAATTATGGGTGATGTTCAAATTGAAATAAACCAAATTCCTGACTGCTCATCAGTAACTTATAAGCAGATCATTCATGATACTGTAGATGAAGAGTTATAACAATTATCGTAAATATTTTGAGTAAAATAACGTCAAGGTAGCTACACAGCGCGTAACTCGTAAATGTCACATTCATCAGACTAAAGCTGTCTACTGGACAATAAATTGTCTATACAAACTTCTCACAAAGGATGGTTTGACATAGTCTTGTGAACCACATTTCAATGTGTACAGCTGAGAATATGGTTTACCTGTATACCAATCAAAAGCGAGTAGCTGGAAGGTAAAGCATCTGGCACCGTTATTTTATTCTACACATCTATTGTTATTGTGTTCTTGAAGAATGCAAAGGATACAATTGTGACATCACAGAAGTGGTAGAATATTCGTGAATGGAGTTCCCTAGAAATCTATTGTTTGATCAATAAACAAGGTGGAGTATCACTGAAGCCATCGCCAACCAAACTTATGAATCATATAACACAACTGGTTGGATCGCTAGATCCGTAATCATTAACCACGAACCGACGTACATACACATACACACATACACAAATTCGCACAAGATTCATGGAACATATAACAAAACCGATCTCCCGTGCGCAATAACCTTTGAACGTCCGCACTACACTCACGCGATACTGGAACAAGGTTCACATGCACGACACCTGTCCGGGGATCATGGAATGTCTAGGATGAAATGTTGCATTCACTCGGTGTGAAGTGATCAGATGGAATTAAAAATACACAGCCAGGGTTGTAAAGAAAAACATTACAAAACGAAACATTTTGACGTTCTGAAAGTATGTGTGTATGAAAAAGTCAGGAATAAGCCCATGTTAAGTTCCCATAATAACTAACTTATTTTTGACGAAAAATATTCACTCCCCCCACGTCTGGGATTTGTACAATTCGTCAACATGGGCCAGAGTGACTCTGCTTAACTGAGATTCATGCTTCCATACTGTCATACATAATACTGTCTGTGTACGTCGGTGTATCAGAAGCGTAAGTTTCTAGAAATTCTCATGTTGTTATTATGCGTACGTTATGTAACTGTCATAAATGAATCGAACAGTTTCAGAAACCTTTGGGTAGGTTGTACACAACTGTCTGATATATCAAGTTTGTAGTGTCCCGACTGTGGGCGGGATTTATGTAATGATGAATGTCTGGAACCACTTGTTGTTAACTACAATGGGAGCACTTCCAAGAACGAAGAAAAGCTGGTGTGCTTTGAACTACTTCTTAGAAACCGTAATTGTCTGTCTTCAGTTTAACCGTAATGTTCATCTTATGCATGTCATGAGTAACTACATCGGCAACGAGGTTACCAATTTTTTGAATATATGGTCATCAGATTTAATCAATGAGCTGGCCAGAGGATAGGGGGTTCTAGGATTATTAAGACATTCTTGCTCCTTAACTTGTGGATTATTGTTGAAGGTACAGTACTGTATTAAGTGTACTTGTCCGAATGCGTGAAACAGCATGATTGGAATATATAAGAAACTTTCATGACTGGCTTCACGTAGGCATTTCATCACCTTCGTTGGGTTTGATGGCAACATGACTGTCAGGTATTCACAAGCAACACTACATCTCTATGTCCTATCGCTCTGACCTATGGGTGAAGAAAACTCTTGGAGGGAGTCGTTAATCACTTGTATGACGTTGCTATCGTCAGAAAATGTTGCAAGTAGGCACGATGGCGTGTGTATGTGATAAAAAGTATCACGCCATATTAAGCGTGTCTGTTCCCTGGTCGTAATAATTGTCCCAGCCGCTGACATCTTTGTGAAGGCACGGTGGAAAAGTGGCTTTGACGAAGTATTACATAGAACCCATTAAATAAGTAGCTTCCTTGATGACAAGTGGTTTCCAGTAGTAAATATCTTATTCAGAAGCGTGCGAGATCGAAGAGGGGGCATGCCGAGGCTGCAGGAATTAATATCGGGGTGTAAGGAAACGTTGGATGTGTATTTTGGCCGTGATGTATTCCGTAATCCCAAGACGGCATAATATAGCCTGTGTATTGTAGCGAGCAGATTATGAAATTATGTCGTGAATGTATGAGATAGATACAGTTTAGCAGTAGTACTCTATTGCAGCAAGGAGGACAATTGTGCCGTAGAAAATGTACGCAATAACAATTAGGTACGACTGCCTGGTAAAAAGATTGATTGTACCATGGCCGCATGCAAGCTTAAACAGACTAAAGCTCGCTTAGTCTAATCAGGAAGGTCACACGACCCATTCCAGTCGGAAATACAGAAGGGCATGGCCACTTGCACACTGGCTGCCCATGAATGGTGAATCACGCAAACAGGTTTGACGTACAGACACGTGCAACGTGATCCTGGGTGCGCACTAAACAAGACATAAAAGGAAGACGCAGCCACTTCTAAATGCTCATCCTCATTGTTAAGTCCAAACTTTTCTAGTCGGAGGGCACTAAAACACAACCGAGGTGTTAATCATTGTGGTAAGTGAACCTATAGAATGTAGATTCTATTTAATCATTTAATGCAGCATTTCTGACAGATCAGCACCTTCTGTTGGTATGATTATCCCCAGTTAGGACCCTGAATGATTTGGTGATTCTACCTAATTCCAACGGCTGACCGTCAGGAACGGTAGCATTTCTTTAATTTAGATGCATTGGGTGCTCGAGCAGTTTGTGGTCGAACCGATTCCGAATAAGGTAACCTTCAGCTGTTCTCTTGAGAAAGCCGATAGTGTCATATGGTCTGTGATATAGTCTTCTGCATAGTCTGATTGACCGTCTGGATGTACCTGGGGCGAACTCAGAATCAGAAGGGGATGAGAGGTACGTCCAAGGTCATTATAAGCAAAAGAATGGATAGATTGTCTCCTTGACGAACAACCAATTTTCATAAAAACCGCGTCTACTGAACAGGTAAAACTCTGGCGAAGGTGAAGTAGCACCGACAGAATGAGCATCGTAGATACGACTATTCATCAGCTGATGGCAAATGTAAAGCTGCTGCCGGTATTTCTTCCCAGAAGTGACTTACACTAGTAGGGGGGGGGCAAGACATAGCTTAAGGGCGTTGTAATCGGTAGCACCATAGAAAGAATGATGGCCATTACTGTTTCGACAATTCATGGAAAGGGATACAAGGTCCATGGATGTCTTAAGTGTGTCTCAAGGGTGTAGTAGACATCGCCGGATTCTGGTCTACGACCTTCAGTTATGTGTGTGGTGCTACCAATAGTTGAGCAAATGAACTGGTCTCCGTTTCTGACCTATCAATCAAGCGATCTAGTACGACTGTGTGCGATAAGGCAAGTGAGCTTGGCATTCGACCAAATGTCACTCATCATGACTAGTTTCCGGATGGCGGCAAGAAGTTTTGGATGGATGACTGCCCTTTTTTAGAAGGCTGTTGAATAATGAGGATTGGTTGCCGAAATGCATGTAGCAGTTGACGAATAGAAGCACTGGTCTGTGGATCATATCTTATTTCGGAGATGTTCAGACTCACAACGAGGTACACCTACTCCGGCTATATCCATCGGGTGAGTAGAACTGGTCCGAAATTTTCAGCTTTGGTTTTAGCCTGCAGAGCTGCTTGACAGAATAATGAAGTTTCAAAAGACATGCACCCGAATCGGAATACGTGTGTATGATGTACTTCGATACAAGCGGGCTGAGGGCTGATGCGTTGTGCTATTTATAGGTAAATCCAGTGCTTTTTCTGGCATTAAGGAATGTAGGAGAATTGCAGGTGAACAACAGACGCCTTGGTGTGACAGGTATGTAGTTGTTACTGAAAACAAGTTAGATGCTCCACATCAGCGTCCATGATCTGTACGAGAATTTTCACATCATTAACTATAGCCACTTTCAAACGTTTGCCGTTGATCGATTTGCCATTCGTAAATTCTGATCACTCACAGACATGTAACTGAGTTGAAACATGAAAGTATAACAGCAAAAGTCGTGGTTCAAGAGGTTAGACAAGTGGACACGAAAAAAGTAATCTGTGAAAATAATGATGACCAAAGTGGCCTCAGTGTCAGTACAGGCTGTTTCGAATGCACGCTGTTTTAGGCGGTGAACACCCAAAACTTCAATGAACTGGATAATGTGGTTTGGAGTGTTCAGAGAATGAGTCATGAACTATGCCTCTGCTTCCCGCTTGGATAATGAGCTCTGCTATTGATAATATTCGGTGCTGTTCTTCAGGCAGTATACAGGTGCCTGACCTTTTAGTGTTTCCAGCTATTTCAAAATATATTTCTGGTCACAAGTAACTGGTGATCGATTTGTTCTCCTTATGTAGGTCATACTTCAGTCACACGAGTATTCATATAAACAATGAAATACCACATTCGCTTATCGTACTTTCGTGGTCGACGAACCAAGTGAGTCACTGGTTCGTTGTGTCGCATATAATTTGTAAACGCTGTATACTCTGGATATAACGACTGCTAAATGTTTTGTCATTGGTGGCTTGTATTCAGACATAGAGGGAAATTTTAAGCACACTGTTTTCTTCGGTATCACTGCTTTCCGTAAGTTTAGAGAAATAGTTTTGCAGTAATTCATAAGAAACTGCGAGAAGTAACGGTTGGCCCTTGAAGCCTCTGTCATTGCGTGGTGGATTGTTTTCTCAGCATAGTCTTCTTGTTCTGTAAAAGTGCGTTTTAACTAAACCTTCCTTATAACACACAGGACAGAGGCTTTTGAACTACACATGCTGTCCTGTTCATGTGGACTATAGACAAAAAGATCTCTTTATCGTGGCGTACGATTGTCCGGTAAATAGGTTATCCAGGGGTGGAAGACAGTCTCTTTTTAACGTTATGTTAAAATGAGTGATCAGAATTTACGAACTACTGCTCTAGTGCCCAATACATTCAAGATCAATGAATGAACGAACTTATTTATGTTGTGAAACTGAGCCAGTTTAAATACCTCTTTCAGTTACCTATCTGCCTTATCATGTAAAATCTTTTCGGGAAGGTTAGGCATAATCTTCTCATTCTAGGTTTGTAGACTAAAACTTTTCAATCTATTTCATACAACATGAAAGCTTTCCATAATTTTTAAATTTCTAACAAATCGTTTATTACTTAATTCGGTTTTGATGGTTGCGCACAAAATTATGCCAATGATTACTCTGTATCGAGTTTAATAACATAATAGTCGTTCAGGTAATGCCGTGTTATTTCATCAAAAACTATTTCGATGCGATTAGGAAGTTCCACAATTACACCCATGAGATGTAATTTCGACATAGAACGAATGCTGAGCCATTTTATAACAACACCCATAGGTTCAAAACATCTAGGGATGATTTTTACTGTTCCCGACCAGTTAGCAGATTTGACGTCCTGGTGCACTCGACCTAACTCAAAAGCACACCATATGAAGTACATGTGTTTAAATGTTATGACAAAGTCCACAATAACAAATTTACATTTTTTTCTCACTTACTCCATTCAACTTTAAGCGTATAAAATGGTAGACATGAACAAACATGCTAGCAAGCAATGTGTACTTCCAAATGTTTGGTAAGTCAATCACATTAATTCATTCGTTTGAATATGATCATTTCTGTCAGTTTTTGATCCTCACACTTAGAGCTATTAGTCCTCGCCCGTCCGACACTTTGTCCACACAAGACAAGCACCCGGTAATTTTGATCCCAGGCGATGGAGGAAGCCGCGCTTATTACCGATCGAAGACGTCGTTATTCCCTGAATCACGTATACTGTGGTTAGCATTGAAGGATTTTTTAGTGCCGAGTCGTTTCACGGATATATTTGGGTAAGCGAATCAATACGATTATATTAAACCATTCCAGATTGAAATTTGATCGCAACTTGAACAAAAGTTATGATAACGAAAACTACGAAATCACCTTCCCTGGTTGGGGTGAAACGTATTCTGTGGAATATTTGGATGAGTTTCCACATGCCTTCGGTGATTATTTTCATGACATTGTGAATGCACTTGTGAAAGATCCATTTTTTAAACGAAATATTAGCGTACATGGAGCACCATATGACTTTCGTCGAGCACCCAGTAAGTTTGTTGATTGATTAACACCGAATCTTATCTAACCACGTTTTCCTGAAGATGAAAATCAATGGTTTCAGAAAGCACTCAGTCAACTAATCGAAGACACCTACCAGCGAAACGGTTTAAGTCCTGTCGTTTTGGTTGCTCATAGTATGGGGAATTTGTATACACATTCCTTTCTTCGAGCCCAGACATCAGCTTGGAAGAAGAAATATATTAAAGCGTACATCGCTGTAAGTGCCCCGTTTGGTGGTTGCGTAAAGGTGTCCAAGACGATTGCATCTGGTGAGTTTGCCTACGACATGTTAAAACTGCAACCCACAAACTGTCACTCAATTAGAAAGTCGCCTCAACTTGTCTCAACTCAACCGGTATTTCAGTGATTACTTGATGAAAGACTACGTGACTCCCTCACTTCAGTCTGCATTTATTTAAGAAGTGCGTTAAGTCAGTGCACTAACACAAATGATTTATTGTGAAAATCTCATCGTCGTATACAGAGACGAGTTTTCAGCGTGTTGGGCAAGCCAACTGACGTTACCTCTTATTCGTTTTAACCACACGAAAGACCAATATGCGAATAAGTGTGGTATGATTAGCAAGAATACTTGTGACCACCCGAGCAGAGTTACCCAAAACGGTACTACGTTATTAATGATTCATTAGCAGACTAGATTGCTGGGAAGTTTTGTGTGAAATTATAAAAATGATACTCTTATTAGGAGCGACAGTATTATTTACGGACGCCATTTACTGAACGATTAAGCTAAACTATTTTCTTGGTTAACTGGATATTCGTCCCCAAGCTGTTTGACTGAAACCTTTTTGTATTGAATAGCGCAGGCATATTCCAAATTAATCTACATCCTACAAGTCGTGTGATATGATTGTCCCTGACCTATTAAATTTCAATTGATAGATAAACTGGAAGACGTGTGCGTTTATTTCAATCTTTATATAAGCCTAAAGCCCACGGAATTTCATTACAAAACCTTATGATCAGAAAGTAGGATGAACAAGTTAGTTTTTGTGGTCAGTTTTTCTTAGACGATCTATGAATCGGATCGATCCGAAACCATGTTAAGTTATTCATTTTCCTTATCCCCGAAGGTGAAAACATGGGAGCTTTCATTGTCAACCCTTTGGTCCTCAGAGGAATGGAGCGTTCTTTCCCATCGCTTCCATTTATGGCTCCTGACCCAAGGTTATGGCCACCAAATGAGACGATTATTATAACCCCTAAACGAAACTACACGGTTCATGATTATAACCAGTTTTATGAAGACCTTAATTATACAGATGGTAAGTTTGTTACGATCTCTACCCGATTTATATCAGTCAATGGAATGATGATCACAAAACTAAATGGGATGCACTACAACAATCAACATACGTTTTATCTATTTCTCGATAGAGTTGTGTTTTTTACACAAATTAGTAAATGATAAGAATTTAAATCAAAAGAATGATGGTGCTAGAAAATGCGACTGTCTGATAAGGGTTGGTATAAGTGATGCAATGTTAAATGCTAAACTTGAACAGGTATCATTCTTAATCCAGGTGGCGTAAAGTTTGGTTTTCCAGATAACATCTAATGTTTGCTGTCACTCTGTTTTACCCCACCCGATATGTCAGCTTAAGAAAATCCATTGTTTAAGGTTTCTTGGTCAAAAAGGATTTAAATACTTTTGCTGCAAGCTTCAGAAAGCTATATAATTGTTTATCACTATAGGATTTACAGATGAAAGTCGTGCGACCAAGTACATTTTGGTAAACAGCTTCAGGAATTCACCTGACTGAAACGTCCACTTCAGGACTGAGAGAATCGCAGTATAAAACTCGAAAATAGAAAGCACCTGTATTATACGTTACATTCTTTTTCCAATTTGAACATCACCCACAATTGATCGCAGCTGTCGCATTCCCATAGACTTTCCAGTCGGCCACTTTCGAATAGCAGAAGCACTAGACTCGAGTTTCGCTCTGATTATAGCTCGTCAGTAGTGCATATCATCGCCACTGCCGGGACTTGAACTACGGACACGCTGTTCATGAGGCAACCGTGTTTACCACTGCGCCATTGACCTCACTTTAGGCACGACCGAATTATCATATGTGAACGCTCAACCACTTTCGCTTGTGAGGTATCAATCGTATCAATTTGATGTGCGACAAAATGTCCCTCTTGAACTATCCTTTATTTTACAGGATACTACATGATGGAAGCTACAAAAGCTGGACATGATTTCCTCGAAAGTCCCACTGATGTGGAGGAATTATACTGTGTCTACGGCACGCAAGTGGCCACAATGGAACAGCTGATCTATACATCTTCCTTCCCTGACGAGCTACCAAGACTTGTAATGGGCGACGGAGACGGGACAGTTAATTTGAGAAGCCTGGAGGTGTGTCGGCGATGGAACAAAGTAAACCAAGTTTTGCTGCCAGGTGCACAGCACAGAGTGATTTTACAGGACAAACGATTGATTCAACTGATACAGCGAGTTTCTACATCCGTATGAAAGATGGTGTAGGCGGATTCACTCTTAGGTTGTATTTAACTAATGAATGCTATTGAACAGTGCCTTGAGTTTTGGTTTGCTTTCGAATAATGTATTGAGACTTCTTCCTGTGAAGTGGTGTATGACTTCTTTGATGAAATGGATAGCTGACTGAAATCTCATTCAAGATATGTTTAAATGCGCATCACGGCGCCCACCGAAAGGTCAAAGGGAGCTAGATAGGGCATATGCGTCAACCGAACAACAAACCTGAAACATGTCATGGGTGACCAACACAATCGTTGGTCAAGCCGAGGCCAAACCAATGAAGCCAGTTGCTGTGTTGATTTCATATACAATGCCCTATTGACAGTATACGAACAACTTTTGTCGTGCCTCACTGCTCAATCTTTTGCAATCGGTCGGGATAGCTTGAGTTAGTATTAATCAGCGTCACAACAAATGGTACCGAGTCTAGATCGAGGACTGTTTTGAAGAACGGTCTGCTACACTCTGGTTCATGATACGCGTACGAAACCATTGAGTATTGTTGGAATCCTTGAAAAAAATACTTCCTTGGGTCACTATATGAAAGAGCCGTTAATGTTTTGGGAAAGATGAGTAGCTGAACTATACTACTAGTGAATAGTTTGATGAATTCACTATATAAATTAATGGGGTGATCAAAATAAATTTAAGATGTGTGATAGATAGCCCAGCAAAAAACGATGTTCTTTTGACAAAAATGTGCATTTGATTGCTTTTGCTGTGGGGCTACTTTTGAAAGCAAATGAACGATTGTTTGTCGTGTCAATAAAGCTCTTTCTACCCGCTTTAATTAACCGACTAAACAAATTTGTGCCGCATACGTTTCTGGCTCGCAACAACAGCAAGACGCTCATACAGAATTGGCAATGGCGATAAGGGTCGCGACCCATTCTAGTTTTGGTGTAATTGTGGGTTTGATCGAATTTTAGACCTAACAAGCTTACTGCACTGTAACTTGCTTCTGCGTTTCACATAATATCGTTAGCCTACAGAATAAACACGATATTCTGTCGCAGAGGCAACGATTCCAACAGACTAATCCAATACGTTTTGTACCAGTATCTACGCCTATGAGCCTATGGAGCTACGTTAAATAGTAAACCACACGGCGGAAGAGATTGAAGTTAGACGAATTCTACTATATTGTAGACAGTCCGCTACAGTCTAACTTATCTGATCGCACGAGGTTCTCCTCTCACAGATTCCTTTCAAAGAAGGTGTAAAGATTGTTCACCACCTGTCCTTTCTGCGCAATTATGTTCGTTTTAGGCACGGTACCTGGACCTTAAAACAGAGGTTGCTGAGGAGCTCCTGAGAGCAAACCAACAATTCTTAGCTTCATTATAGCTCTTGTTTCTGAATTACCACGTCCAATGGACATATCTGTGAGTTTTGCTCATCATAAATTTGGTCAGCCCTCTCATGCTTTCTATCACCACCACTTTCTATCACCACTGGCTCATTGTCCATGTATGACATCTGACTGAGTCTAGATCTTTTGGAGGCAGAGGAGCGAAATTTATCCTACAATGAGCTTCCGAAATGATGTCAACATTTCAGCATGTGATTGGTCTAAACCATGAACGTGAATTAGTGGATGAAATCGTCTAAACTGCTGGAGTACTTCAAAAATAAAGTCCGACAGTATGTTTGTCATATGGAAAATAATCTCATTTGCGACCCAAGCGAGGATTATCAACAGCTCTGTAGGGCGTTCTGAGTGGGTACCTTTGAGATTAAAATTAACTTTCACAGTTGAGTCAGATATAAAACCATTCCGTTCCGACTGCTAAGTCGTTTTCGTAATTCTTTGCTTCTTATCTGGAAACGTTGAACCTGCCCAACTTTGTATGTTTGAAAAGCATTACTGGTCAATACCCTTCAGATGGAAGTCTTTGATAACTCTAAAGCATAAGTACTTTGTTACGGGCTAAAGTAGGAAATTTCTCGCACACAAACCAAAGTTATGGATGATGTTTCTTCTTCTGTTGTCCGTTAGTTAAGACGACTACGGTTGAATTTATCGACTGATTTGCTGTATGAAATTTCACTGTGCAAACATAAACGCTGGAACGCAGTACCTTGAATTAAAACTTTCGTGGATTGTAAGATCAGGGAGAAGATACTATCCTCCGCAATTCAATAGAGCTTCCAAGACGTACTTCAACGACGTCAAACGTATATGTTCGCACGAGCCCCTTCATTACAAATACTTCCAGGAACCTTTAAAAAAAAATAGAACGATTTGACGTTCACAAAATTACTGTTTATTGTAAAGCGCAAGAAAACCGTCTACACCAGGTAGCCGTGAATACGTTTATGAAGATGATGAACGCCAGTTTGACACTCAGGGTATAAAAACTGTCGTTCCAATTTCACAAACAAGTTGGCCGTGTCTTACCGTAGTCAGGAAACGAACTACTGTCTTCTACACTGTATCAGTTGGTCAGAGATAATCACGTTTCCTTCTGAAAAACCCTCTAGTCGAAGAAAAACAATTTTGGCCGGTCAGGATGGTCAGAAATTTGCACAGTAATTCAGACATGACTTTTAATATTTTCATTATTTTTTAAATACTTTTTCCACTTGACTTTTAAATTGCCGTGTTCATTGATTGCCTGGTAATCTTGGATTCCATTCTTGGTAGCTGTCCTTTACCCATCCGATTCGTAACTATTTGTAAGTTGCCATGAACCTTATACATACCTATCCGTTTTTCTTCTGCTGACATACTTTCAATAGGAACAAAGCGACTTTTTTTACTTGCCCTCTGACTAGACTTGCATTCGATCAGATGCGTTATTCGTTCAGACAACCAATTAATTTTTTGTTCACCTCAATACATGAAAATTCGAGTTTTGTTGAACGCTTTTTCATTCTGCGTATTTTTTGAACATCTATAACAGTTTCCCGGAATTAAGGGAATGTCCTCATTAACAGAACGGGCATTAAACTTCGAACCGAGGTTATGAAACGTATAGCAAACAGAGATACAGTGAAGTAACGGCTGGTGAGTGACACTCAAAAAACCTAAGGCGGTACGTTATCCGTTGCGAGGTATTTTTCGGGTTAAGTCCTCCAGGAAGTAGACCACGGTCTTCCCCAAATGAAGTTAGATTCCTGCACCGCTGAGTCTGTTAAACAGCTGGAGTTTTTCTATTGGTCATCATGAGAAGCGAATGGAGATTCATAGCATTCTGATTAACCGTGGTCAAAAGGGCTATAGTAATAGTCATACCAGTCGTTCAAGCACTTATCGACTACCATTCACTCAACTAAGTGAACGCGAGTTAACGACCATGTCCTCCCTGTGGATAAAACTGTTCTTGATCATAGATCGCTAGCACGTTAGTGAGCCTCACAGCAACAAGATCTTCCATTGTTGAGTCAGCTTGATGTGCGCGGGTCCCGGGTGACTGATTCAGTCCGTCGAATTTCCCGACTTATACTGCTACCTTGGCGATGTGGTCGAACTTGTGTACTGTTTTGATCCAGTGGGTTATGCTGACTAGGACTCCGGTCCTTCCAGGTACAACCTTGTCAGACAGGCCAAAGGGGAG
>JTDE01000021.1:153947-165967 GCA_014338405.1 Paragonimus skrjabini miyazakii
TCTGCAAGCAGGGTGAGAGTTTATGGACAACTGTTTCGGGCGTTCATCACTTCCAGTAGTGTTTGTCAGAGGTGTTGGATTTCCCCCTTCCTGTTCAATTTTGTCATGGACGACATTCCGGAGGGTGCGCTTCAGGGGTCCAGTGGGCCTGGTGCTGAGTTTCTTCCTGGTGCTAGATTGACCGATCTGGAGTACGCGGACGACATTTTCTTACTTAGCCCCTCTGCCTAAAACATGCAGACTATGTTTGACAGGTTGAGTGACCGGGCAGGTTTGTATAGAATGCGCTTTGCACCTTCAAAGTGCAAAGTGTTGCTTCAAGACTGGGGCACTTCAACTTCTACTTTTTTCATTGCAGGTGACCCGCTTGAGACTGTGAACAGTTTCACATACTTGGGTAGCACTATCTCGTTAGCCTGTAATATTACTGATGAGATATCAACGAGGATTGCAAAGGCACGACTTGCCTTTGCTAAACTGCGTCACCTGTGGCATCGAAAAGACGTCCGGTTGTCGCTGAAAGGAAGTGTATATAATGCCTGTGTACGTTCCATTTTGCTTTATGGTTCGGAAACGTGGTCTGTTCACAAAGAAGACATCAACAGGCTTGCTGTGTTTGACTATCGTTGTCTCCGCGAATTGGCCCATATTAAGTGGACTGATCACGTGAGCAATGTGGCAGTTCGCCGGCGCGTATTCCGGAACGCTCGGGCTGTGCGATCCATTGGTCAACAACTCACGTTTGGACAACCTGCGATGGTCAGGTCAGGTACTCCGCATGTCATCTGATCGTTTACCTTACCGGGCATTATATACTGAGGCCACCAGCAGTTGAGTCAAACCACATGGTGGTCAAGCAATAACGTGGTCACAAAATATGAAGACCTTGACTGCTCCATTGAGCAAAGTGGGTAGGTGTCGCCTGCCTGGATGGGGTCCTCGTGTTCACTCAAACCGCTGGTTATGGACGCCATCCGAGATGGCGATGTGTCGCAGTCAATGTCGTGCCTGTATCCATACCATTTCTATTTCTAGATCTTCCGCCTAGTCTTGTTTCAGTATTGTTCAACCTTCTGAGTAACGTTTTCTTCTAGGATATTCCACGTCACTGTTGAGGTGAACGGCGGCCCGAGCCACAGTACCTTTTGGTCAGGCTCATGGCTGTTATGATGATGATGATGATGATGATGGTGTGATGTCGAGGGTCGATTCGAGGAGCGATGCCTACACAACTTGAATTATGCTGTCTTTGGTGATGTCGCCTTCGCCATCGTACAGCCAAATGAGAATAAAAACGTAAGTCTACTAGACTGTATAGTAAAGAAGTGCGACTATAAACAATCCAGGCCTCGATTGGGTTCGAAATAGCGACACGAAGCGTATGACTTTACGGACTATGCGTTCAGTAGACTGAACCACAAGGTAACCCAGGGGACTCAGAAGTCTACCATTTTTTACTCTGTTTCCGACCCATCCCATTGTGTCGTGTGGAGTTTTTTCCCGAGTGTTCACGGGAACAGACACCCATGACAAACTGCCGTAGCAATTATGCATTGAAAATCAACTACTAATGAGTAGTGTAGTAAGTCTAGTGATTTACAGGGGTAACTGTCGTATAAAAAAAAATGGTTGGCGTGTGGAACATCACTCTGAATTGATCTCAAATGTCGCGTTTCCACAGACTCTCCACTCATTCTCTTTTGAAAAAAGCATTATACTCGAAGTTACCTTTTGTTTAAGATTGTCGATAATGCATATCCATGTCATGGCCGGCCACGCATTCAGGAAATAACTGTGTTTGCCACTGTACCATTGATCTCAAATGGGTGCGGATGCGTATATTATCGTCATATGCAAACACTCATTCACGCTCACTGGTGAACAATACGGAGGTTTGATACAAGTTCTGAGATAAAAGTGGACCGAAATTGGAAACATTTTCATTGGTTAAGGATAATCATTCCGAAACGAGGTTGAGTAGTACATCAAAATATATACTGCTGGCAGCATCAGGCAAACCAAATATCTGTGTAACTATACAATTACATCGCATTAATTTCTACAACTTTCTTTATTAACGCATTAGAACTGAACGTTTATGAAACAAGTTGGCTACTGCTATGGATTTTGATGCTATCAGTTAGTTGCAAGCAAAAAAGGCTTTTTAGCTCCTTATTGTCGCCAAGTCGACTATGGTACTAGAGTTTTGTCGTGGGTGTACACATTACGTGTTTGATGATTGAAAGTGAACCCCACTTTTTGTTGTAACTATGTTCTGTTGATCGTCTTGTATCAGGTTATGAGGCAGAAGCAGTAACGTTCATATTTCCACCAACAGTTAACAACAACGCAATTCAGCTAAACCAAAATTCAGCTGAATGTAGTCAGTTGTGAAAATACAGAGAGACAAACGTTGCGGGATGCTAACATTACGATTTATCTAATCAGCCACATAATAAGACGAACACTATATATAACAAAGTTGTATGAGAACAATAGATGGATAGCGTTAATTTTGTATCAGAAGGCCGGTACCACGGGAGATGGAGGGCGCGAGTCATTAAGTTCTGCGCAAACAACACTGGTTGTCATTGGCTGACTAGTAGAGCTTCATTGGTGACCAGAATGTCGGGGTTTTGTGCCTTGGTAACACAGTGAACGAACTGATTTGATAAACGTTGTGATCTGTCTCTAGGATAGGCTTCACAGTTGATGGCGTCGGGTTCCTTGTTCGGTTGCTCATTTGGCTGTCCGTTCGCCTAGCGGACTGAATCAACCATTTTGGGAGGTGTTAGGTTATTCATTGACGCAAGCACCGGTCCGTTTCGCCGATATCACTGTCATTGTAACTGCAAGTGAACTGATCACTGACGCGTGAGACAGAATAGTTAGGTGCATTAAGCGTAGCATTTCCATGGCTAACTCCTCGAGTTGACGACAAATGCCGCATCAGCAATAGTTAACGGTTCGCGCCATTCATCTTCCGTGCCAGCGGCCTTTCAAACCAAAATTCATTCTGTTCATCTGTTGTTTTCATGCGCCTTTGCTATATATTGTGCTTGTTTTAGTATGCTGCTGATGGGATAAAACAAAATGTCGATATCCCATAACGTTTGTCTTCTTATATTTTTGATTAAATGGTTTAAGGAAACGTAGTGCTTTAAAAATACAAGGGTTGGTAAGCAGATTGCTACAATTGCAACACTGATGGTGAATAGCATTAAATGCCTCCGATGATTACGGGACCTGCAATCGTACAGTCAGATAACACTACAGGTGAAACTAGTCATAAGCTATTGGTTTCGAACTGACTAACAGGACTGTCCAACAACGCCGTTCATTTGCCATATAGTCCATCTGCAGCTAGCTTGCTTAGATTAAAACAACGGACTTGAATTTTTTCACGTATGTTTGTTGCTCTTGAGATATGTAGCTGAGAAAACAAAATGCAGCCTAAGAGAGCAGATATATAGTCACTCTAGAGGAAGGAACTGGTCTAAGAATCGCGGTGGTACACAATATCTCTTGTACACGAATGTTTCACTGGTCCACATACTACTACATTAGTCTTTATCCAATCTCGGCGTCGCTCTGTTCAAATATGCAACACAGTACACACCTCAGAGTGTGTATATTTTTGGATAAAATTTTCCTGTAGAGCCTGATGGGTTAATGTTGGTTACCATCTAATTACCATGGATTACTTAAAGCCAAAGAGACAGCTTTCTGAAATGCGTTTAGTTTTCAAGCCTCAAGGTGTCCTTGCGATCTGGTGGCTTTGCTGTTTTGCTTAAAAGTCGTTTAGTACGGTTGATACAAAGACTTACCGAAATCAAGAACCTCTTCAATTTCAAGTATTTTGAATACATAGGGTTTAGTATTTTTCCATAACTGGTTTCTGATCTGCCCTGTTGGGAGAACGTGCAAGTGTAAAACTTGTATAATTATAAAACAGCGTTGTTTAGTGATTCCTTTCCAAAGACTAGTTTAGCTACAAATTGTTGTTTCCTAATTCACTAAGGAGACCCACCATCAACGATGCCAAGTTGTCACAAGGTCTACCAACAGTCACGGTACGAGCCCTGTTGTCGGTTGTCAGTGGACTAATCCGAACGAAGGCAACGTATGCGGGTTTATCGGTAAAAAAAAATACTCACAAAAGTATGATGTATACATGCATCTTCACGCATATGCCTGAAAGATGGCATCCGTTTCCTGATTAAACTACCACGCATGCCTGTGCATAAAGTTATCAAAATCGACTTGTAGCACACCATTTGCGGTCCCAATCACTTATCCAGGACAATGCCTAATGAGTAAGGCCGGGGTTCTTATGAACCGAAATTTTGTAACCAGCCCGAGCAGTATTGATTAGCTAGATAATAAGCCAGTGTGAAAATGCCTTGTTTTTCATAAGAAAAAGGAGCTTAGGATAAGAAAAACTATTGAAAATACAAGCAAAGAGAATTCTGACATCGGCGTACACTAGTACACTTTATATAGGAATAAGAAGACAAATAAGGTTTAATATTTGAATGAAGAAATCAGACAAACCTCTGAAACAGTGTACCAACAAAGCTGAAGAAGATAAAGTGTAGCAGATCACCATGACCTTAGAATCAGCTAAGGAGAGCGAGTGATGTACAAAACGAAGAAGGTCGATGGTTGTTAAGACTGAAAACGAACTCCAGTTGGCCTGCTTGTTTTTAAGACACGTACTCTTTACTTGATATTGGTGCACTGCGGGCATAGCGGTGATCTACAGATGTGAGGCAGTCAGTGCAATTATGGCAACGTTCCTGGTAACGCCATGGGGTCACGCCATGACCACCTGTTGCGTCAACGATTTCATTTCGAACTGCACGTTGCGTTCAGGACGACACAGCTGCTGCTCAGTGAACTTTCGTACATTCGCCTGAATCGCGGTCTTCAAGGAGATTACGTTCAAGAATGCTTCCTTTCGCTAATTTAGGTCTATATTACATCGTGGATGACCAAACTGGATAGCAGCCCGGTATCTAAACTAACCTCAATGCTTCAATTGGTACGAGTCTCAGGCGTAATACTATCGCCTTCTTTTGGGGAAGAATCAGAGAATCAAAATATTTTACCTTTGTTGATGCTAAGTCTGAACGTGTTTTCCGCGTTCACGAATGCTATGGTAATCGTGTGCAGTTTTCTCCACTGTGTGGGCAGCACCGTCGGGATGGTCCACTTACCTAGCTGGCTTGCAGCACCGAGGTGTCATATATTCAGCGGCCGACCGTCCGTGTGATGTTTCACTCAAACACTGTTCTCTGAATTTGAAGGAGGGAATGTTGGCCCTGCGGTTTAGTGTAAACTAAACAAGCTAATGGCTAAAACACAACCCTGCCTCACATCAGTGACGATATCGAGGTCATCAGAGGTCGATCCATACGATTATACCTTCGTCTATGTACCCGCATCTAGCGGGCACCAAAAGATAACCAAGCTATATTCCGTTCTTGCAGAGTCAAAATTTGCTTCACCGTTCATGGATTCAAACAACTTGGTGAGATATACAAACGGAGCATGGTATAGTTGGTTGCTTTCACGGTATGTTCTGTGGATTTGGCGAGCTGCAATCTACGTGTCTGCGCGTCTACAACTGTCGTGGAATCAACATTGCTTCTGTGAAACGTTCATCTCAAAGATTTATGCATTGAACCAATAGAGTAAGAGTTACACGAGAACATTTCCAACATAATTCAGCAAACTACTGCCGCAAATGTTGTCCCCGATTTGCTTGCACGCGTTACTTTTAAATAAGCGTTCAATGAAAGCACTTTTGAACGCCTGATTGAATAATTCAACTGTAGCGGAGCAGCCTTCAGGCCTTCATCATACTACAAAGTCTCTCCGTTGACTCATTTTCATTGGCAGTCTTTGCGTTTCGCAGCTGTCCGTTAGTCGAATGAACTGCTGCTGGGTTCAGAACAAAAGCAGATGTCTCTTTTTTGTCTTATTGTAGTAGGTTATTCGTTGTCATACAATCTATGGTGACAAGCAGTTTCAACGGACTACACCAGTGTCCGTGGTAGACATTGGTGATATCCTCTGGTTATGTTCACCGTACTCCAGAGCCCTGTAAAGCTGCTACATTAGCTCACTCAACATATGGGCCAAAAATTGACGGGAACAAACCATAAAAGTGTCTATGTTGCCAACGACCAGTGTAACTCTGCATCAACTCACTTTGCTTTTTCCACTAGTCGTCCTTGATTCCGTGAAGCCAGTCAGTGAATTGAACGTTTTATTATTGTCTTCATTGTTTAGGTTCACAATGAAAACGGTAAGTGCCTTGTTCGTATTTCATATCGGGCTCACAAAGCCCGATATGACAGGCGCAAGCTTCTGGCTGCATTCAACCATACATATCTCTCGCATGTTAAGCACTTCACAAATATCGCAGTGCGGTACGATCACATTATCAGGTCAACGGGAGTAACCGTATCCAGCTGGAGTCGGATTTCTGTGACATCTAGCTTGTAGTTTGTACATAAGTGGAACAGACGGTCATTGTTCACATTAACTCTACGAATGCCGGAAGGTCTAACAGCACCTCACGAGCTCTTGAGGTACATCCTGCCAACGTATTGAAGCCGCACAGACGAAGCAATCTATCACTCACCGGTGTTGAACGGATTGCGATGGACGGCTTACCATAGATCTGGTTCTTTACATCATCGGTGTTCCACACGGTTGGAATGTGAACTTTAGGTAAGGCATAAGACGCACGTCAACAGAGTCGCACACTCATGGACGTGAATATGAGAATACTGACATGTGGTTTGCTTATCATCACTAAATTGACGTGACTGGGGACTGCGAAAGTGGCACTGTCTTCCTAAGCATCTTTTGTTGGGTAACCGGTTCTTTCGTAGGCATAACCAGTGTCTACCTCCAGGGGCTTATCTTGGTCTGTAAACTTTGTCTTCCTCAAATATGTGCAGCAGCCCAATTTCGTCGCAATTACTAAGATGAGGCGTTCCAGCCGTCTTTTACCATATTGGTTCAACTGAGTACGCGCATTTCATGATTCGACGGACATCGTTCTGTATCTGTTATCATTTATTATGTTGGCTTAAGGGAACCCTCATAGAACTTCTGATTCACTATGGCCTGCAGGACTAAAGGGAAAGCGGCGTCGTTGGGAAACTCAAGCCGGTGGAAGACGCTCAAAATTCTGAATTACTTGACATTGGGGCGCTAACCACTCACAGGTTGGTAGTGAATGGATATTTAAGTCAGCTTTCAACTATTGTTGCGAGCAATATATTTAGTGTAATTCCAATCGGGCTTCCGAGGATCGCTGTAAATTTCTTGACCCTATAGAATGCACCTACGGTATCAATAACCCGATTGGTGATCGAACTGATCTTTGAGGATATATTTTCTAATCCTCTTCTTCAGCCTACGGTGGAAAGCAGTGCTACAACTAAAAATAGATCTCTGCCTTTTGTACCTAGCCTCATGTTACACTATGTGCGCATTCGCTGATGTGACAGTCAAACCTATAAGCTTACTTGTTTTTTGTCCGGCTACTATCCTCTGACCGATCTGGTAAATTTGTACCTGATAAAACCAGTGTCCTAGCTGGTACAATACACAAGCCTGATCACCATGCCAATACTGCATCTACATACAGGTACTCATGTGAGTATATAAACAGACATTGACATACTCATTTATGCGTTTTACTGACAACGTATAGGTTATTTTTTTTTGGCTTCGGTCACTGTGACAGGCTAATCCGTTTCGGATGCCGCCAACCATAGGTTATTTTAGGACAATTTGAAAAGTGTCACATATAACTACAGAAATTTTTCGGGAACAGTCCGCTCTCATGTGTTTACGCACCAAGGTGAGTGAATGCGCCGGAGAGTGTGTTAGTATCAGTAATGTGTCTGGCTCCATGGAAGCCAACTGTAAGACGGTCATAGGTCAGTAACGCCTAAAGAATGCAGCCAATACACAATATAATCAAAATGACCACCATCAGACTGGAACTTGTAGGCCTTCACAACAAATTCTATAAACAAGGAAATAATTTCATTTGCAATATATATCGTATCTAATTTCCAGAACTCGCGCAGCCTTCAACAAATTCTGTAAGGCTGCAGATTATATGGTGTCATTACATTACACAAACTCCCCTGTACGTACACTTCATAAACATGGTTCTGGGAACCGTACACTACGATACTTGCCACATGCTTCCAAGCGGATTTCCCAGTAAGTCAAAAGAAATCTTCAGACTGCCAGTTGTGTTACATCTGCAGAGTTGGTACATGCTGACGATTCTACCTCTATCTATCAATATGGAACGAACAGTCGGAAGATTCGTCAATAAAGAAGTGGACAGTGACAGTTAACGTTGTCCAGCCGGCCCAGCCGGATGATTTTCTTTACACACGTTCACATGTCCTTTAACTAAGGTAGTTGAATCTTCCATTTGTAAACGTCCAAGCAAATACACATATCACTTGTGGCTCCGCTCAGTTAAACACCACTTCAAAAGCACCGTACGTAGTTGGAATGAAAGTGAAAATAGTGGTCATTCCCCTCTACATTTCCTTAAAATTCATCAGGATTATGTTTCTGGTAATCCTCATCGGGCTTTTAGAATCGCATGGGATATGTGCGATTTAGGTATAAAAATCGAAACAAGTGAAATAGGTAGTCAAATATCACAAAAATGGGGAGGATCACAGTCTACTGGAGAAGACTAGGAATGCTGTTGAATGTGTGAACATTTTTCATGTGTCCGTTATATGACATGTTCGAGCGTCTCAAGTGGTTTACGCTTACTCTGGGTTCTAGTGACTATTGGATAATTGGCCTAGAGAAGTAGAGGGTTTGTGCGGATTTTGTGCATACAGACGTCAGTTGTAAAGTCTGACGATAAAACCTCTGCCTACGATAAAGGTCGCAGCCAGTGCTTGTTAAACCTGGAAAGAAGTTGCTCGTATATTCAACGGGGTTGACCCAACTTGGAAGAGGGGTGGCTAAACGACTGTTCCTTGCAAGTCGCATTTTGTTTTTGTCTTGTTACCGTCATAATTTTGACAGTAACAGTCAGGGCCGCGATGTAGTTTCCAGTCCCGTAGCTCTTTGAATCTAGTGGTCAAAATGAAACAAACGTTATTTCATGGGATTCAAATCGAGTGACCGGGCAGGCAAAGACTAAGGGATAATATGGCTAAAAATCTCTACCGTTCTTAAGAGTAACGTAGGCCGGCCACGATATTATTATCTTAAGATACTCAGTCAGTCTACAGGGAGGATATTATGAGTAAAGTTTATTGAGACTAAATTACGGACGACGTAATCGTGAAAGGTTAACTCGCTCCTTCAATTTAATAACCCAAGCATGGAATAAATATCGTCACTTGGTAGTGTGAAAGTTCTCTTGTGATCACATATTCAACTGAGGTGAAATCGCTATGTCCCAGTTCACTCACTACATTTCACACGATTAATGAATATTTGGTATGTGGTGAACATGCCGAACGCGATGAAGTGGTATTGAGTTAAACTGACTGAGAGAGATTACATGTACGAATGAATGGGAAAGGTTAGCTGTATATCTAAGCGCTATTTATAAATAGTTACATGACTGATGATTATCGTAGTGTTACGACAACAGCAAACAACAACACTAGAAAGCTATTCTGTTCAATCCAGAATGATGTGTGTACTATCTGTGGACGCACAGGCATGTGTAGTAAGGCGGAGAGAAGACAATACACCAGCATAGTTACGTGATTGTTGGGAAATGAGCATTGCACACAACCTTAGCTACAGTGTATGTCGAATCAAACAAGCCAAAGCCAAGAATTTTCTTCATGCTCTTCATGGATTAAGTAATCCGCATTCACCAACCTTGTGTTTTGACAGACAAGGTAAAGAATGTTGTAGATTCCGATTTACAGATGATCATTGTATAAAACCTTCAGAATTAATGAAAAATCGCTCCCAGTAAGCCAAGAATTTGACAAGTTCATGGACGTGTAGAGATCTGTAAACGTTCCTTGTCGTTAAAATATGTATATACTAGCTATTCGCAATCAGACAAGTTTTTTCAAAGCGAACGGCCAACGAACTTTAAAATGTTGAAAAATCATCAACATGAATGGAATGGGAAAAAGGTTACCATCAATACTAAACAACTAAGTGCATCTGCAAATTATTTAACACCATTAGTTAACTGACCAAAAAAGTATATAAGGATATCACTGGCAACAGTGAAGTATTCAGGTCTTCCTAGAGCTACGCATAAGATAACAGGCTTGTGAGTTTGGTAAAACTTTGTAAACATAAAGACACAAAATCAAGCGGTGGCTCGATTTAGCACACTAATAATTACCAGTTGTAAACAAACCTGTTCTTTATAAGGATTGTAAGAATAACCATCTACAAGTTTCTGATAATGCAAATCTTTAAAAAGCAAGCATTAGTCAATAATACTTTTTGATGTATTGAACAGTAACACATGCGTCATATTTCCCCTGTACTTGTTTTGCATGATGTTACGACACGGACAGTACGGGATGTAAAACGCTAAAGAGCACCATTTGCACGCTATAGCAAAAACAAATCCTTTGGGATGGAAGTGGGGCTTATGTGAAGCAAAATCTGAGGAGGGGGAGGAGGGTGGCACACGGATTCGTAACAAGTGCTGAAGAATCCTCAACACTTAAGTTTTTAGAGAAGTAGGCATGCGACTAATCATACTTGCAAAATGTTATGAAAAATAGTGGGCTATCGAAATACTCGGGAGAAAACTAACCATAATTTTTCTTCTTACGATGTTGAATGAATTCCTGCGCTCAATAAAACAAAACGACCTGCTTTCTTTTACCGTGTGGCGTTAAAAATGTGTGAACAGGATAAGGTTGCAACTGACAATAAGCAAGCTAATGCCAATTCCCACCGTTATTCTAAGTCAATATATATATATATATATATTCATTTAGGAAAATTTATGAAGCCATCATTGCAGTTGAGACCGAATAAATTTTGGTTAGTGCTGTGATGCTAGAAGCCCTCAGGCGGTCGGTAACTTTGTGATGTATGATATATATATTCACGGATATATTCACAGAATGCTTCTTTAATATTCTAATCATTCTCTTGAAATCTGATGAAAATCCATTTGACCTTGCCACGCCGGATTTTTACCCCCCACACACAATACATTGCCCGGCGGAAAGTGATAATGTGATGTTTCCTAGACGGATAACGGAGAGAAATATAACTTTACCGGGCGAAAAAATGCAATAATCATGATATAATTTACTGAATAATCTTCTGTATTCAAAAGTAACAGAGTACATAAACAGCCTTGGTTATTTAAGTGTAAATTACTTTTTTTTGCAAAAGTAATCCATTTCTAAAACTGTTCAATTTCACGAAGAAACTATTGACTGGGACATCTTTTATCTAAACATGAGATGAAGGTCAAAAACTAATAAATTTATATCGTAGTTTTGAGTACAGTGAAATATTTCAGATAAAAACTCAAGCTGGAAAACAGTAGTGCACTCAAAGGACTCTGTTTAGACGACTGAGTATAAATTGGCTTGACGCACATACACAACATAACAACTGAGACTTCGAACAAAACGGTGAGAAGACGAACACTGGTAGAAGGTAGCATTTCGTATCGGCTCGTCAATACCAAATAACCAATAACAGGGGAAACTTCAAATTTAACGTCTACAGTACAGGGGAGGTATGAACAAAGAAACCAACAATAACAAAAACGTCCAATCGTGTGATCTGAATGACACTCGACTTAGGACCATGGTAACCTCAGGTTGTTTAATGCGCTCGAAAATACCCAATGAAGTCATGAAAACGACAAAGTAGCGAACAAGACTTGTTTTCTGTGTTTGATCATCAGGCTAATTACAACACAGTAAATATGAAAACAGTAACTGGGATGAGTCAGAGAAACGGTCAATAGAAGTTACGGATAGCGTGTGTGTTATCAG
>JTDE01000021.1:169900-222225 GCA_014338405.1 Paragonimus skrjabini miyazakii
AGTGAATATGAATTGTTCATTCCATTGGATTGTTTACTGTGATTAACGAAAATTAAACTAACAATTTGAAACGCAAAAACTAACCTACACGCATAGACAAAAAGCAAATGCATCGTGCGAAACAGCAGAAAGGCATTAGGAGTATGCGAGATAAATTAGATTTTCGTGTTCTTTCTGCCGCTTGTTACGTATTACTCAAACTTTTAATGTGACAACCCAGCTGTAACTGTAAATGCAAAACGTCAAGTATGCTAATTTTGCCTATTAGCTTAATACATGCTTAACTTTTCGTAGCGGTTGCGTTGATGGATGTTTTGTTATATTCATAACGTGATCTCCTGTGACTGTTCTCAATATTGCGTTAGTGTAAGACTCAAACAAGGCTACATCATCAAAAATGATCCAGTACAGCGATTGTTCCCTTTTTGACAAACAACCCACAGAATTCTCTAATTACCTTGATCATTTCCGAAGTTTTAACGAGATATCCCTGGGGTATGACGTGCATATTACCGTACTAGTTTATAACAGAAAAAAAACGTGAAGAATGCGCTTCATTACGAAATTAAATTCAATAAATATACAATCATGTACGTGTAACCAAAGCAATTAACTGTCGTTGTCCATTAAGGTACAAGCAACCGAACACTCAATGAGAGTTAGGAAGGGGCTGACGTCAAGTTTCGAAGAAGAACGATGTTACATCATCATGCAATCTAACCACCGGGATGTCTCTGATTTTTCATGTGAACAACCCAATTCATGGACTTAAGTGAATTGGAAGAGCACATAGTGTTATTTGTCGAATAAAGATTTGTAGTGAGTTTGTTAAACCACCCATCCAACTGGTTCAGGCATATAATGTTGAACAGACGGTGATAGCTAGCGTCGGCCAGTTGTTGTTCTTAACCCACTATATTATTCTGGACGCGTACTGGTTAGATATCTACTTAACAAGAAATGGTGAAACAACTTGTTACCGCTAACATAAGTCACTTTTTAAGCAGTACTTGATTAGGCGACAGGTGCTGAACATCACTTTTTCAAGCAATCGCCATTTCACATAGCTCAGAGTAATTCAGTTAATTTAAAATCTTTAGCGTAGCCATCACAAAAATGGTGTAGCAAACAAGCTAGTTTTCGGTTCATCATCATCAGGATAATTACATAACATTCGTATGCAACAGATTTGTCAGGATGAAACGAACAAAAAAAGTAGTAAGTTTAGTTGAGGTCAGACGTGTCATAGGCACACACAAAGACAACGTTTTGATACGATTACGTCACAATTATGACGCAACTGGAACCATGGCGTTTTGATCGGCCGTATTGTGGGTGGTTGATCATGGCAACTACAACGCCTGAACAAAGCGTTTCTGTGTGCATATGGGTAGAGTATTTATCGAATTCCGATCGCTTCAGCTGTGACCAGGATTCGGCGTCTGACAGCTTTTGAGTGACCGCCGTTGACTCTGTAAATCGGACGAAAAAAGAGGCCAGGTTGACAGTATGGTGCGTATCAACGAGAAGCAGACCGTACTACAGAAGCAACTCAGTTCAATAAAACCGGTTCCTGAATTTTCATCCAACCCAGGACAGTGCGTTCATTATTTTTCCTCATTGCATCTGGATACAAAGTTGATTGAAGTATTGTCAACTGGTTCTAGGTTTGTTGTCCAAAACGAAAAACTGGCAGTTGGATTTGGAAGTACAGTTCAAGAAGGTGTTATCTCAGTTGTCTGACCTTAAGCAGTTATCTCTTCTAGATGTTGAACGATTGTGGTCTACGCTTGTTAATTCATGTTATCAAAGGCATTATTCCTCCCAAGTCGGATAGAGGCATTGAAATTGCTCTGTTCACAAAGATAGATTACTTAGACAAAATGGAGAACATACTAGATGATCAAACCAACTTCTAGAAGATGAGAAATGAGAAGGAGAAAACCCCTCAAATAAAAAAACGTCGAAAATGCTGCGTTCTGTGGAACAAAATGGAACAATTGGCTCTCCAACTTTCGAACGTAGTCGATTCAGTCTTGATAGGAGATAGGAGATACAGTTACTGTCTCTTAACTCCAATCGATAACCCCACGATTAAGACTTCCTAGACAGGTCGAAACCCCCAATCTCATTAAACCTGCTAAGCGATCGGGCAACCTGATCAGTACTCACAAGCGAAAGTGGTTGAGCGTTCACATATGATAATTCGGTCGTACCTAATGTGAGGTCAACGGCGCAGTGGTGAACAAGGTTGCCTCATGAACAACGTGGCCGGAGTTCTAATCCCGGCAGTGGCAAAGATATGCACTACTGACGGGCTCTAATGAGAGCGAAACTCGAGTCTGTATATATATGGTGCTACTTTTCGAAAGGTGCCGACTGAAAATTTTATGGAAATGCGACAGCTGTGATCAATTGTGAGGGATGTTCAACTTGAAACGAACCAAATCCCTGACTACTCATCAGAAATCTGTTTCAAATGCATGTTATATAACTGGCCTGATGATGAATAGCCGAAAACCAGCTTGTTTGCCACACCACTTTTCGAAGTAATTCTGACAAGCGCGACTGTCAGGGCCCAAAATTTCTTCTCAATTTACATATGGTGGGTCAGCTGATGAGATACGATCTCACAACAGTAGAATAAGTGGAAAGTACCCGTGTATTGTCTCAGGATCCAGCGATTCGACGATCACAAGTACACTGCCAAAACAGAAAGTGATGATGTCCCAGTCCATGTATGAGCTTCAATCTGATCAAATGATTAAAACCCGATAGTCTATCTAGACCACGCCGACAATGTTCTAAGTTGCACGAAATTATAACACCAATGTTTGTTATCAACAGCGTCTGTCCAAAATTACCGATTATTTCAAGGTTGTGTTGCTTTGAAGAACCAATAGGGGCTTGTAGAAGACTTTCAGTAGTTTTCCAAGAGAAAACTGCCGTTTTCATGGAGTTGTTCTGGTTTTGCACAGCTGTACACGACATTAAGATAACCTTGATCTGTCTGGTAAAGTAGCGTCAGATATAATAGTATTGAATGAACATCGACTAATGAAACAAAGAAATTTTCTAGCTAGGTTCACTAGGGTAGTCAGTGGCGAAAGATTTATACCTGTGCATGAATCGAAGTCTTGATTAGGAGAGTCATACTGCCTGTTAATTTACTTCCACTCATTCATATAAACTAGACATAACCTGTTGAAAATTTAAGCGCTATTTTCATAGATCATGAAGCATTCTAACGCCTTCGACTGTGTGCTCGACCGATACAACGCGGGATTAGTTGTTGACGAAGCTATCGCAACATTTGGATAAGTAGTGCACTATACGAGTATTAGATGTCATAAGTTCACTCTATGATTCACTTTCTACTTCAATTTCCCTCTCGCTTGAACGTTAGAACAACAAAAGTTCGACTGCTTTCACGTCCAATGGTCTGGTAATCTTATTCGATAAGACCGTGGCCATTGGTATCGTTAACGCATGGCCTTGTCTTTGTTCTCGTACTCAGAATTGACAAGTCTGTCATACAATCGCTTGCGGGTTGCTATCGTTTGTTCATGTGAGTACAGTGATTCGAAACCGAAGGGTTAAACAAATATTTTTGGAAGATCGATTTCACAATTGTGACAGCTATACTAGTCTTTACTCGTAGGCTACAGCAGTTTGTATCACTGAATCTATTGGCTTGATAACTAGAGTTTGCAAAACTCACACGACAGGAGTTCACGATTACGATTTAGAAACACGGTTGTTAGTGGCTTTTTATCGTGGAGGCAACTGATCACTAATCACGACTAAAGTGAATCAGTTCTAACCCCCTATGAAGTTAGGGAGGTTGAAAAGAACTCAATACTCTACCAGAAAAGGTTGAATATGGCTGACATACACGAGGATAAAGCCATGTTTTGTCTCTCGGGGTAAATGTAGCAACTCAAAGTGTTGTACACACGTTTTCGTTTTCACAGTCAACGTGTTCCAAACACTGCTGCCTCATCAAAACATAAGGAACCATTCTATTAGCATGAGGAAAACAGTGGAAGCTCCTCTGTGACTTTAATAGAACTGAAGACGGTTTGAAACAGTCATTTTGATAAAGCAAGTCAGGTTTTGTTAAGGAGATAATCAACGTATAAAATGGCAACACGTTTTCTCAAAGATTCATTTTCGATGTAGTTCATATAGGAAGGAAACTTTTAAGTTTCTTGTGTTGGTTGGCTATGTTACTAGCCATAGATGCCGTCTAAAATTATGGAAGCGTTCCGGAAATCGAAGGTGGAATATGTGTAACAATTTTTTGCAGTGATTAACATCGCATTTTTATCAGGTTATTCAATTTTTTCTTAGTGTCTCTTGACTCTATCTGTATAGTACACTTTCGCAGTTTTTACTATCTACCTGTCTCTTGTAACCACACATTCGTCCCCATATGTTTATAAACCCATCATGTTATTTAAAACGCCGGTGGCTTCATAGTAGGAATTACTAAATAACCACATTGTAACGCTTAACTACAACTTTGTGTGATTAGTATTGCGTCCACCAGATCATTCCCAGTGAGAAAAAAAACAGAACCACTCTGTTCAACTCAGTCGATAATCCCGTAACCAGGACGTATCTAGATGCAAGGGCTGAAATCAGCTGTGGGTGGTATTCAGTTTGAAATAATCGAAATTCTCAAACCGTTATCAATACTTTATATCGTACTTAGCTAATGCAATGAACGTGGTAGCTTCACTCTAATCGAAAAGTCCTTATCGTAACGTCATGGATTGAACTGAATATGACGATTATGTGTATTTCTCCTTCGAAATAATCTGACAAGCTGATCGCTACTCACTTGAGTTTGTAGTTGATCGTTAGGATATGATAACTTATTGAAGCCTTCTATGTGACTGCTGGCGTTGTAGTCATCACGATCGGCCTAAAAACACGAGAACCGGAGTGTAAAGTACATCTTAATAAGAGTGTTATTCTCCCCTTCGGAATGAACGAACCGAAAGGTTTATCTGAGTGCTAAGATTCCAATCAACTACGAGCTTTCCTCAAGAAGCTAATGTTTTTGATTATGGCAGCCAAATTAGCTTGCTCTGTCTACCACATTGTCTACAATGACTGAGTTGTCGGTACATTCTTACATTTGTTCGTGCACATCTAGTGCACTTCAATTACGATTACTCATGTATAACCTGACATGTGCAATGCCAGTAAATAGGAAACTTTTCCCATCTCTGACAGGGAAAAATATCATTTTGTTCGCTTTTGACGTATGTACGAAGTGCGTCGTACTAGCGCCAACTTGATCAACAAGCTTCCAATGTTGTTTTTTGCAAACTAAGACAGAGAGTCGTGATGACTATTTTTGCAGGCATATCCACAGAGCTACGTTTGTTGTGTCAACTTCAATTCGCCCCATAATTTTACGATTTGTTAGGTTATGTCAATAACCCAGGTACACTGGGTCCAACGCCACAGCATGTTACCGATTGGCACGTACTAGGTGTACGTGGAGGTACGCACGACTGAGTTCTTGTGAGTACAGACTACTGACTACTAATTGTTTATTAGCAAACAATTGCGCAGTGAGTTTGGTCAATGAAACGAGATCAAGTTCCACCACATACTCAAAGTAACGCAGTGGAGCCTCCTGCATAAAGTAGATTGGCCACCATTGAAATTTAAACTCAAGATAAGCATCAGAATGGAGTTACAAAAATGTATACATTATGTGTATAATGGCAATCCCACTCGAGTTGCTAAAGAATACTGTTCATTCGTCTTTCATAAAGAAACCGTAGGATGTTCTGCACACAACAGTGATTGCAAGGGCGAGGGTAGAACAAAATTACATTATTCCCTCCGAATTGACATCGTTCGGGCAATATGCTGTGAACAGCCTTGGTGTTTTTCTGTGAATGGTTTGCTGGATGAAGCGTACTATACATAGACACTATATAGACCCCCTTTGGACATCAACTGAACAAACACGACCACAGACAGGTTAACATATTTTCTTTCTGTAGTGATGTATTATCAGACATATTTACCTGATTCACTGTTAAACATTTTTACCACAGAAAACCCCGTGACTTGCTGGGACCACCACTGAATACCCGCATTATTCTGCCTACAATTGATGAAAAACTAAGGTCCACCTACCAATAGAACAAACCGTCAATCAACTACGTTTACCAGGCACTTCCTGTCGTTTGTGTAGGTAGACCAGTAGATAATGGGTTGCTAACACAAGGTTATATCCGACTGGTCAGCCTTTATGAATCCGCTACGTTTAATTTGTGGTCAGTAGGTCAGGGCTAAAATGATCCTCATAGACGTAGAAGTGGAACACATGATTTTGTTCGAAAGGATAAATTACGCGTTCATGCCTAGCATAAATAGAAGCTAAATTACAGCACAATAATTCTTCTGGGCTTAAACGAATCAAGGGTCTTACGTTTCTTTGCCGTCATTCGAGTTTAGTGAATTGGTCATATCTCACTAGTCAACATACACAAGTTATAAATACCTGACTTGTTTGAATCGATCAAAAAGTATGTGAGAGCGTTAAGTGCAAGAGCGTACGATTTTCAGAGTCGTCGATCAGACACGTAAGGACGTGTCGTTCAATTGCTGTTGTAAAAATCAGTGATCATTGAACTTCCCTCAGTATATCTAGCGAAAATTGGTTTGATCTGCTAACAGTGGGTTTGAGAAAAAAGATTGACAGGTATGCTATATTTCAGGTCTGTTGAGATGAAACGAAATTCTCGTCAAATGCGCTCCCACCATGAACACACTGCAAGTCAGTGAACAATAACATCAACGACAGCTGAACCAATTTTACTATCGCACGTCCAGATCAATCGTGCACCGTAAATGTCGATCAACACATTATCTGTTTCCACATATTCATATACATGTTTAGTTGCAGAATGTTGTCTATTTGGGACACTCTGAACGATCTTATTTGCAAGGCGGGGTTGAAAGTGACCCAATTGCGCCAGTTACCACGTTTGGAACAAGGATGACCTCCCCTTCCATCCACACTATAATGACCACTCCATGTAGCTTCACTGCCTCAGTGTGTCGGCTCATTGGCTGATTTATGGGCATGTCACGTGATGGACTTTACAACGCCCTGTTGAATCAGAGGCCGAGCTCTTGTGTGGTTATAGGACACGGTTAAACTTAGGAGGTACTGTATACATGTGTGGCAACCAAGTCTATTCAGCTTTAATCGGTTCAGATTTGTGCATATCAATTTACATATTTATATATATTAAATATTATACGCAAATCTAACGACAGCCCTAGCGGGGGCAGGAAAGAAGAAATGAGGAAACGAAGAGAAAAACGCAAAAAATAACAAAAACGGTGGACAAGACAATTTACTTGACATTGCAGATAACAAGGGCAACACACACAAAACAGCGCTCTCTAACGACGGCAAACTACGACCGTACTCTACTGTTGCTCTGACCAATTGCGACAATCACATATTTGGCTCTAATAATTAAGATTTTACACAAACCAAACCGAGCGACAGTTTCCTTATATCGCTTAACCAAGTCAGCAGTTACTCATCATGCTATGTTAGTCACCGACATTCAACGAGCGAGAACATGCTAGTGTGATAAAGTTTAGTAATACGTGTGTATTAATGCGCGCTTATAATGAGGGGCTGTCTGCTTATAAAGTATACTTACCGAGAAAGCCATAAAGTTGTCAAGATTCGTAACGAACAATTTGATTGTAGTACGTCACATAATGATTAATTTTTGCGTTCCGAGGTTATTACTCGTCATACTATTAACAAGTTAACTAACATAAGTTCACTATTAGTAAATAAAGTTGCAGGATGACCAAGACAAACGGGTCAGTTTACATCGACAAGCAGCCCACCAGAAAAATATTAAGGTGTTTTGCTCTCTTGTTGAGTTCCACATAACTACCTTCTCCAATTACCGAAGGTACTCAAAAGCATCTTAAAGCAGTTTGCGCTACTAATGTTCGCATTACTTCTCACCGAGATATCCATATGGCACGTCCTCACTCATCTTAAGTAACCATGAGTAAAGTACGTAACCAGAAATTGAACTTCAGCTAATTCGTCACGAGGGAGCTTTGTTTGCCACCATGCCACTGGCCTCACGTCAAACGCAACTGAGTTATCATACGAAAACGTTCAGTGGCCTCAACTTGTGAGTGGTGATCTCAGTGTCCGACCATGCCCACGGGGAGCAAAGTAACCATCCCGTTTACTCCAGTCGATGACCCCGTACCTGGGACTGCTATGCAAGATTAAATCTCAGAAATAATTACAGATGCCGAATTATATATTGATTTCTGGTGAGCAGCAAAGGCTTTCAAGTAACCTAACAATTCCCTGCAGCTTTTATGTTCTAACAGGCTTTTCAACAGACCCATTTTAAAAAATAGGTGCGATCAGTTGTGAGTGGGATTTAGTCTTTGATAACCAGAAATACCATGCTACTTAGCACACGATAGATGTGCTCACGATCTGTAATAACTGATTGTTACATGTTCAACCGTTCGAATAAAACCAATCAAGTGACGTCCCTTGTATGTTTCCGGTGGAGATGTCCGACGTGGCTATCAAGTTTATTTCCGGGGAAATTCTTATTACACTGGACGTTACCCAGAAAAATGTGGAACTGTCACAACTAGGTCGAAATGAATGTCATAAATATTTATTATGGAAATCAACTGTTCAGGAAAAAAATGACAGAACATCCTGAACCTTGTGATTGTTTAACGATCATTTTGATAAAATCTAAAACGGATGCATTTCATAAAATCGCTGTGTTAATTCTAGCGGGTTGATTGGATTGAATGTATTCCAATCTCACCTACTGCTTTTGTTCGAGAGAGAAATGACTGTTCATTATCATAGTGCCCATATTCCGCAAAGTGTTAGATCTTAGGCTAAGGTAGTTCGTCCCACGAGACAACCTTACCCGCGTACAGTTTCCCTATTCTTTGTGTGCGCAAGTGGTCGGAAGAGAAACGTATTGCCGAAAACAGTGTCACAAGTTAGTATCGACTACACCTACGATCGACTAGTTGAGGACGATCTGAACACGGATACATCAAAACAAAATTATCTATAATAATTCAGTGGTTTATAATTTCGTCATACACTGTATAGGTTACATTTTATTAAAGCTGTTTCAAATGTAGTTTCCTTCCGCTTAACATATCTGACGGATTTACTATATAAATGTTGCCCTATAATTAATCGTTTTTTGACTATAATTAAATTTCAACATGTACCCTGATTTCAACCAGCTACTATTGGCCATTGGAAAATTGTTGTATATTAGTAACCAGTTTCAATTGGATTCAATCGATGTTACAGTTTAAAGGATTAATCTTCTCTAAAACATTGTTTTTCTACTTAAATTTCTTGGTGCCCACTATTAAACCTACAAACTTATTCGATTCGTCCTTCATTTTGTCAATCGAGTAATGTTGGCTAAAAGCAGGTTTTACAATCCCAACTACAACTTGCAGATCGTTCAACAGGATTGATAATCTAACTCAATAATCACAACAAGCAAATCTAACCGCTAAAATTTATAACATGTATGAAATTATTATCAACATCAAAGCCACAACACAATATGCACCCTTTTCTCTATTGAAAGCTGATGATTCTGAGTTATTTTTGCCAGTTGCGTTAGGTGTACAGAAGAAAGTATCATAGGAAGATTCACTTATGCTTAACAAACTGTCTGTATCACACGTATATCAGTAAACCAATCAGCTTCACGCAACGCTTCAACTTGGATAGCGATGGTTTTATGTAGTCCCCCTTAAACCAAGACTGGCCTTTAACCAAAATCTACTGTTGTATGAAATATAGCTTTATATCCAGCAAATGCGCCTCTCTGTTGATTAAATTGTCCGCCCAACTTTATTGGTTGATGTTTTGTTTGCTCTCTTTGGATGGCATATCATTCATCTTTAATTCTTCATGTTGTTGAGTTCTGATTCAGTGATGTTGCTCGCTTTGTTTTTGGTTTCTTGCTTGCCAATTGATTGCGCGATGTTCATCATCATGGTAGATTGCGCCAATCGATGTATATCATCAGTTGTTTCCCATTTCACATGATTAGTGGTGAGTATTGCTAGATTCCCTGATGGGCATGAAATTACGTCCGGTCGAGTCAATAATCGGTATCTGCTATTAATCGTACTCGAAAGAATGTTTAGTCATCACCTATTGATAATGGTTATAAAAACCTACATATACGTTTACGTACAGTAAGTCTGGTTAGTTTAGCCAGCGAGAGAAACGCGTAGAAAGGAAGCTTGCTTTCACCAAATATGGATCTACTCGGCTAGCATTTCGAGTTCTGCGGACAAGAAGTTATAGCATTCAAATTCGCGAAGACAAAGGGCCAAAGGCAAATTTACTGTTGCTCGTGGCAAAATGTGCATTGGTAGACATGTATCAATATGTAGGATTGCAACCCCATGAACAGATCACACACATACTCACCAGATGCGAGTATGCGAACCATTCTGAAACATAACACCCTAGACCAAAAACTAGCTTCTTCTTGTTGGTGGCTGAATGGGCATTCAATGTTGTCTTCTCACTTTTGTTAGACTTGTCTTTACACTTCGAAACACTATTCACAGTTTATCAGCCAAATAGCTGTTCTGGTGAGAAATATTGTAGCGTACATTCACTTTCCCTAGTTATTGATAAACCTGATTTTATTCTGTTTATTGTTGTCTGTTACGACTGGATTGTTCATCACACAACATGTTTGCATATCGCGATGTTTTTGAAATATGCACAGTGGTTCCGCATCGTGTACGCTCAACGTTGTGTTCTAGCTGACTCTCCCATGTTAACATCTACTTCTCATAAAATTCCACTTCCTAATTGCCTCGCCTTGCTTGATGACAACGGGAACAACTTACCTATTGACTTGCCTCAATCTGGACAATCAGCTGATCGCTGGGACGTTTGCATTCTACATGGGATGCAACGAATGCAACGGACGAGAGACTCCGTCCACATTATTGAGCGTAGACAAAATCAGGTAATATTTCCGAAGTCTTGTAAAGTGAGGAGTGTATACCAACTGCAAGAAGGATGCCTCTGCTTCCTGAGGCAGAATCATTCAAAGCAATCGTACAAGAATAGCTGAAACATGGAGAAGCATTAGTATCTCATGTTTGAAAATGATAATTTCACTGTGCAATGGACTGACCAGCAATTTGTCCGTGTTCCTGGATCTTTAGGACCCAGCTGCGTAGTAACGACAACGGCACTGTATACCAGTTAATCTATTCTGTTATCGGTTGTCCCCTTACCTCAGTCCTAGTCGTGTTTTTCCCGCCAGACTTTGAGCACGAGAATGCTCAAACGTGGCTATATGATAAGGCATTCTATAAACGTTTATGGGCTGTTATAACGATAGCACTCTACTGTTAACTAATTAAATATTATTTATTTCGTTAGATACCGTAGGGACCGTTAACAATTTCAGTGGATAGGAAATGAATAGTTCGAAGATTCAGTCACATTCGCCAATTTATGATGAACGCAACCAAACGGACATTGTTAGACTGTGTGGGATTGGTTTGATGTTGAGCAAATGAAACGTAAAACAAAGACCACGTTGAAAACGTCCAGCTCAGACCAACCAGTATCCATGCTCAGAAATATTGATCATATACTGGGCTATGTGTCTTTTGCGTTAGAAGTGTGTTCGTAGTCATTCTGGAGAGTCGCCAAATTGTCACACTAACGAATGATGACTGGCGGGGAAATAAAGAAGCCGACGGAAACCCATCCAGAATTGTGGGCGATGAAGGAAATATTTTAATCATTCAGTGTAGCAATCGTCCATGTTTCATGTACTACGATTTTTACGGGAAAACAGTGGTAAAGGTGGGATGTAAAACTACCGGGTTCCGCGGGACAATCGTCTCACTTGTGTACTGGCAAGATGCGTAAATAATACAAGCGTTATTCAGCTGACCATACTGAATCAATACATTGTGTGAATTTATTCGAGTATGTAGTGTTTGAAGCAGCAGGTGATATTGCGACGTTGAGTCTTTTTGACTAATTTCAGTGAGGTAATTTTAGATGGAGCAATATGTGAACAGATCGACCATATGTTGATATGTTATTGAAAAGAACGTACTGTGCCAAGATAAACAAGGAAATGATGTTTCACGTACGAAAGCAACTGAATGCGGAAGTTTTCTAGATTCTCACCCACAGTTGATGAAAGACGCACGGACAACGGGTTTGCAAAATATGGTGAGCAAATCATCTGGTTAAACTTCAAAGCTATCGTATGAACCTCAGATGTCAGGTAAGTGTTTGTCTAGTTAGAATGAAAACGGCACATTACGTTTCCTTGATAACAGTGATTAATATGGATAAATAAATTTCTTGGCCTGTATCGGTTAATTTGCTATTACTACAGCTCAAAGCCGACAAAATTGTATCATACTCACCTATTTGCATTCAGTGTGAAGTGGGTTCAAATGCTCCCTCTAGTAAGTTAGTCTTAAAGTTCATCCAAATACAAGCTTCATCAAATGTCATGAACGCGGTTTATATCGAATGCCGCCTACTACTTCAGTGTGCTTGGAAGACCCTAAAACAAACAAGCATTTTTGTCATATCGACGGTATCATCAGTATTTGGGAACCATTGGTAGTACTCACCCAAACCTCATGCTTCTAAGCCATAGATTGTCATACCCAGCGTCTATTAAAAAGTCCTAAGCAATCCTTGGTCGTGTTTTCTTGTTTGAACACGGACAAGTAGTTTGAAGTGCTTGAATTTGTTTGAATAATCCAAACTTGGTGAATTTTCTCGCTATCTGCATAAGGATCGGAGTTGACAGTAATACCTGAATCAACTAAAACTCAACTATGTATGCTTTCTAGTTGGTTTGCTAGACGAGCGATGACGAGTTTATTCTGAGCACGCAACCGTCGATTAGATCAATTCTGGCTCTGGGGAGACCCTTGGACTCCAGTCTGAAGTGATAGCCTTCTTATAACAAGGTGGTTCTACGTGCCAATGATATATAAGCATTGCTGAATGAGGGAACAATTAATAACGTTACATCTCACCAGAATCCACAATGTTGATTGGATGGACCCTAAAACTGTATGCTGAAGGAATTACGGACCAATCTGAAACTCATGTGACTGAGCACATTTTGGTCGTATGGGTCCTGTTTTCCAGAATGTAGGTTACGACTCGCACAATTTTTGTATACTTTCAAAGTAATACGACGTTTTCGTAATCATCTGAGAAAATGTCATAAACTTTTTATGTAACCATTCTCCATGAATAGGACTACTTCACGAACGTCAAAAAACTGCACACGGAATCATGTCTGTAACCTTCAATTATTTCTCCAGAATGATGTTCACGCATCTCTTCTTAATTTCACAAGCATCTGCCTACGAAACAAAATTAACTGGTTCACACTAAATCAGCTGGGTTTCGAAAGAAATCCTGTTTTCTCTGCTTTCATGTTGTGAGGTGGACACAAATTGTGTGCAAGTAACCATTGTTACTAGCTTGAATCAAGCAGAATATCATCGTTTATGCTGTAAGACCTTCTAAATTTCCAGTTTTTTAATGAAATATTTATACATACACATATGTGTAATACAAATGATTATTCTGACTTTATTGATTCATTCTGCTTGTGCTTCGTTTCCCAAATTTCAGATCAACGATTATATTAGTTTTAGTTCGCTACATACCACAATCATTAGAGAGCATCTAGAGAGAGAGAGAGAGTCAAACAAGAAAGCTGACGCCAGTCACGTGTCTGCTGTTTTATGATGCGCTAGGACGTTTAACTTTCCCTTGTCGAATGACCATCTGTCATGCACTTCAAAATTCATAATTCATTCGTCGTCACCTGGCCAATTCTATGTGATTCACTAAACCGCATACACAAAGTATCTAACCTCCGAACTGACTTTTCACCTCAATGGGAATGATCTTTATACACTCCTTTATTTTTTTACCTTATTTTGGCCCGGCAGCTTTAAGATGGAAAGCGGTACAATTACAGGTCTGCAGCGTCTACTGCTGACTGTCCCATCATTCACATACCGAAGTGGAACACTCAACTGTCAAGCAAGGCATGGAGGAGGTGTAATGAGTAAATCTATTATGATCAACTATTAACCTGTTGGAAACAGTCCACCGGGGGAAGTACACCAAAAACACGTTTTGCGACAATCCAGACGTTAGATTTACGTGACTCAATCTGTCACATAATGCGCTATTCGATGGAATCTATCATTTAGTACATTTTTTAAGCAGTTTACAGCTAACCGTTTCTTATGAGCTAGTTAATGTAATGTTTTTGCTCAAAGAAATGGGTTATATTGTGACAAACTATGATTTATTTTCATCTCACACGTTGTTTACTAACATCATGCATTGAAACCAACAGATTACCAGGAATTATGAATGAGGCAGTTCATCAACTGCTCAACTTCCGTCAAACATATAAATCACAATACTGTATTTCTATCGCAAAAAGTTGATTTGTGTTGGATTACTGATACAGATTCGTTAAATATGTCTAGCTGGAATTGTCGGCCATATAATTCGCCTAACGGAGTAATCTGTTTCCTCAAGGTGGTTGAAGAGTGCCATTTTCCAGTTCCTCGTATTCTGCTGCGTATATCCAGCGGAATTTGCACATTTATACACAATACAAGAGGATTATAAGAGAAGCTGCGTCGTCCGAAAAATGACTGGTCTTGGTGATCGTTTATATATAATCGATAACCTAATAAGCAGCATTATATATTAGCAGAGACCATACATGAGTCTAAGCATAAAGTCGTCCAAGAGAATTGCTTCCAGTTCTGTCTAAAAGCGTTCAGGCTTTGAATAACGTTGTGTTGATAAATTTCTAAATACTAAACAATAGCAAAACTAGGCGAAATAGCTGGTTTAGCTACCACGTTGATGAGACCCAATCGGAGCGCAATTTTCACAGAGTTATTGGTATCCACAGATGAAAAAATGGTTGAGTGATGAAACAAGCTTTTGTGGTTTAACTCCAAATAACCCGGTATTTGTTTTCTGTTCACGTTGGAGGAGATTTATCAAGAAGATATTGGCTATCTCGAATGACTTCGATACAATGGATAGTGGTGACCACGAATGTGCGGTGGCCGTAGAGTTGGTAGGCTTGACAAACGAGAGTTCAGGGAAGCTGAGTTATGTTTTGTAATCTGTCACACGATATGTCTAGTGGTCTCATCTATGCTTTCCGCCGAACATAACTAACAGAACCAGCACTTGGTAAGTGGTATACGGTTTATTTTTTACCATCAATGCTGATATGTAGGTGACTATCTCCAAATGACTGGTGTTCATGATACACAAAACGTGCTAAACAGTCGATTCTTAGATGAGGTATTATCACCCAGTGGTGGAAGGTGTACACGATTCTCTCTTCCACAGCAATCGATAGATTTGATGAATACGTTGCAGTTCTGCTTGGAGTTGTCACGACCAGGCAACCGACGCAATCCACTATACAATCGAAAACAACCCGACTGGACAATCGGTTTAATCATGCACAAAACTCAATCTATAATGGTCCAAACAGACTGAGGCCTAATTGCAAAATACAGACAGCATTTGTACCTATTTGCTCAGACTGTAACATGAGCATTTATCTCTGAATGTTTAGCCAGCTTAATGATAAGAACATGTCCGATTATGTTTTGCATGTTTTGCCTTCAACAATCCTCATTTTGACCCCTCAGATTTTAATCCAATTCGTTACACACATAATACTACTGAGCTAGTGAAGAATGGTTGAAAGGAAATGTTACTCACGTCATTGCCGCATAACATGCACCTTTGTTTGTGAATAGTACAGTGTGTACATTTGGTAGCTAAAAAAGTAGGTTTGAACGCCAAGAAGGCGAGGAACCAGAAGTGATTATTGTGAACGTGTGCGTGCTCTACGTGGGATGTTTCATGAGGGCGGATGATGATGCACCGCTGTTCAACGGGTGAGAACACAACAGCCATGCAAATAAGTGTACGCGTTTGTTATTCTATGTTTTCACGCAACTTACGGAAGATTTCGTGCAGCAAACAACCTTTCAAACCAAGCGACTCTTGTGGTGACAACATAAGTACTTTAGTAATGAGTGAATGGAAGTATCTGTGAAAAACTAAACCAAACCTATTTTAAGACAATCATATTGTTTCCAATGAACTTGTTTACTTTTGGTTGTACTGGACCCGTTGTACAAAGCGGTGCAGAAAGTTGGCTGCAATATTTTAAGTGCAAATTAGTGGTGTTCTCAGCATTTACCAGATTCTTTTGATTAGCCCACAGATCAGACAGCAGTGATGAAAAAATTCAAACAATAATGTCATTCGATTGAAATATTCATGAAAGTCGATAGTTAGATTCATAGGTTGGTACAGAAAAGAAATGTATTGGCTTGCGCGATCCTTCTTCCATGGTGATCGGAGAAAAGTTTTGTTGTACGGTTTATGGATATAAAGAAAAATTGGATAACCGTGAATAAAGATGAAATTCGAGTAAAAATGCTGGAGTGCAATCACCTCAGCATCGAACGCTAAAGTACATTTAAACAATATTTCCTCAGGCGCAAATCTAATAATCACTGGGGCGGTGGGAGGAGTGTGAGTAGGACATTGTTGCAGGGGTTATCTCCAACGTATGTGTCGATAAGGTAATTTTTAGACCAATTCCATATTGACTAAAGAGTTGAATAGTGTGTTTCAGCGCGAACAGAACGATCATTTTAAATACGCGTCAAATCATTTCAAAATACAGGCGACAAACCTACAACCTCGATTCCACGTGGGGACCAACAGAATAGATAACACCATTCAAACAAGTATAGTTTAGGGTGATGGTACCTACTTTCCAGTCGGATTCAGTCGGATTCATTAGCAACCTGTCAGGAACATATGAGGATTTTAAGTATGAGTCCAAATAATGGGATAAGCCACCTCCCCTGACGATTTTCTCATCGTTGTAAGACAATGTCGTGCAAGAGATGAAAACTTCTCCAACCTGCATTTCTCTCGTATGCCGGTTCTCTGTAATGCCTAGTATGCATGAGTTCCGCCGAGCACAAAAGCATCGAAGCTCGACCAGCTTGTTGAAGAGCGAAGCCGCAGTGGCCTGAGAACAATACCAAAGTTTCAGCGTCACCACCTACAGAAAACACGACAGATTATTCTGCTTTGGGAGGATCACTGAGTTATCGTTTCCATTGTGGTTGCCTTGTTGTAGCACAGTCAACCTCTCGTTGTCAGTTACATTATGTAGAGCAACTCGCAGCTGAAGAGGCAGACTGGAGTACTGATGACTAAACCTAGTTTGTAGTCTATGGAGTCGATCTAGAGAAGCATCACCTCAATTCATGTGGTTGTAAAAAATTAGTATGTTCTACTCGTTGCGCTTCTCTCATATGGTCAGCATTGTATGTCTACTGTTCAACAGACTAAGTGGAATTGGTGACCGACACAATCCAAATGCGTCGGTTTTCCTGTCTTTGACGTTTAATTTGTAATTTCATTCAAAGTGAGTGAACCGTCTTTTCTACTTTCTTACTTTCGCTTTAATTAAGTAACTTTGCAGTGCTTCCGCGGTTGTCTGAAGTTACGAAGTGTTTGTTTGTGAAGGGTTACCTGATTAGCTACAAATGACAAAAATGGAAATACTATCTGGTTAGACAAAATAAGACCCGAAGACAGCACGCCTACCTAACGGATTCACAAGAAACAGTGTTATACTATCAACACAGATAATGTAATCTAGTCGTGGAAGACATCATCACATACTCCCCTCACCGGGTTCCGTAACCTAACGCAGCTATGCAGGTTTGGTGCATGGACCATAGGCTTTCAGTAAGGTTCCCTTATAAAGCTTTGTAGACCGAAAAACGAAACCAGTCTACATGCTAAGTGGGTCCGAGTGTTACAGAGAAGACAAGTGTAAATCTCATCGCCTTTGCGGATTTCGTTGTCACAAACCGTAAACTTTGAGGATATGATTAACTAAAAGATCGCTATGCTGTACTAATCAGTTCATCGCAGTTGTAATACACACAATTAATAAACAGGGGATGCGGTCGGATCTGGGGTGATTTAGTTGCGATGAACAAGTTGTTTCCGACTCGTGCTTGATAGTGTCAGCCGAATGACAATGCACTGATTGAACAAGGTATCTCCAATTGGTTAGCGGATCGATAGAGCATGCCCGTGCAAAGCAAAAACAGTGCTGTTGTCATCCGGCTAGATTCGTCGGATAATGATTTTCTCACAGGTGATGGGCTAAGTATTAAAAACTCTGGAAAGGGCTTGAAATATACTTTCGTTTAGAACCAAAATTTACATGTGATAATTACGGTTTTACAATTTTGCAGAAACTAGCACAACTAGGACTAATGCTGAAGTTAGGATGTCAGGGCGGTGAATCGTGTACGGAAAAGCAAGCGCTGCCAGAAAACGTCTCGAAAGTGAGGTCGAGTGTGTATATACTGCATACACTAGGAAGGTTTATGGGGATGCGTACACAGCTTAACTACACGTCCGTTTGGTATTGTCAAAATGACATGTAACTGCTGTCAAACCGATTACCACAAGAGAATGTGCTGCGTCCGATCGTTTCTAAACTCAGATGAGATGCTTCCTGGCGTAGCTAGGGGTTGGATATATTCTGAAGCGGTCAAAATTATTCATGCCATTTAAGAAACTCATTTTTTGTCCCATTCTTTCTAAAGAGAACACTGGTTAAAAAAGTCCTAAAATGAGTCATCTTCTAGTGTTATCAGGTTGAGTTCCCTTTTTGTCGTTGGTTTCGTTCTGGTTGGAAACCCACCTGGTTGAAACATTTTACCTGCCAAGAAATGTTAGTTTGAGCAGAAGAAATGGGGTAATGACAAAGGCTGATCAAACAGTACAAAGACGATCAAGAACGAAATTTGGCTGATCAGCCCTGAGAAAAATATTGCTATTATTATGCAATGTTTTTGTGAGTTGTTGTAAACGAAATGCTCTATAATGTAGCCAGCCTACAGTCAGGGGCTGCTAGTTAGTTAACTCATTCCCGGTTCGATGTTCTCATGAGTTGTTACAGTAATGCTTTCATTTCCAGTGTTTCATACATTCAGGCGCCTCCCAATGTTCAAACTGCACAATTAAGCTGATCTTTCACATTGTGATTGATAGAAAAACCAACGAGAACGAACGCTTTTCATCAACTAACATACGCTGGTAACAGGATGTATACATATCCGCTTACGGTTCACTGTATAGGAATGTTGATGACAGCATAGATTACCGAATGAACAGTGAATCTGTCGATATGGCACGTTTTCGGAAGCGGATCAGTTTAACATCGTATGCATATATTATAATTATTATGTTTCAGGGTTCAGCATAAATTCATTAATCATAACGAATTAAACTGAAATAGCGTTTTCTTTGCGTTAATCAAAAAATCAAAAAATCACATACCACCGATTAAAAAGTGTGTTCCAAAATGAGATGAATTTTAAAATGAGAGTTAGTCAAAATAGTTCAGTTGGTATATAAACACTAAATTGACAGTGACATATCAGCCTGGATGGTCTGATTAGATCGGCCGAAAGTGGAAAAGTAAAAATCTTTCGTATGAAAAACTGCACTCTGATAGTAAGTCGAATTAGCACACGTGGACCGTTGTTATTTCGTCATTTGTTTACAGAAGAACCGATAGAAAAATATGTTGTTTACCTGGCTATTCATGATCAAGATTTTTCAAATGTGATAGGACAAACCAGCGTTAGTGCCCTAGCGATGAGTGAGCATGCTTAACATCCCTTTGGAGTATTCTGAAATCAACCAAGGACATCAGCAATTCGAACGTGTTACAGCCAATGGACAGCATCCAAATGAAGAGTTATGAGGTGCTTCGTCGGAAACACCGATAATCTTTTAAATAATCCAATTACTAGTAGGGCGGATTTAGTTTTCGTCTCAGGCGTAAATGTCTTTTATCTTGTTCCTCAGAATTTCGTATCCTTTGGGGGCTGTAACCGTTCAGTGTCTTCACAGTGTGCCTACTCTAATAAAGTAAGAATCATTTGTTAGGCAAATTTAGGCAGCGTCATGTTTCACTTGAAAATCTAAGCGCACTTTTCATACTGGTGATACTTCGAAAAGATTACTAGATGTAATTTGTCTATAGTGCTTAAGCTGTGTTAAAAAGCGAAGCTTTGCATGGGGAGCTTTCACTGATAGCGACCGCACCGATGTCATACAGTTTCTTACTGGGGATCATATTGAATGCATTACAGTCACAGTCATGTTAGACGAAACATCAAATTTAACCTGTAAACCGGAAGTTCGTAGTTAAACCTTTCGAGGTCACACTTTTCAGTGGATCTTCTGGCGACTGGAAGGATCAGGTTCTAACTAACTACACCTTTAGGTGAATGTAAACTATTTTTCTGTAAGATTCAGGAAAAATCTTAATGTTTTTTTTATGTGTGGTTACTTCAATGGATCACCGAATACTTCGACCCGTCTGGGTTTTTCCAGCATCTCATTAACCCGAGAACCATGCCCAAAATTCGTGCACGATTTTCGAAATACTGGTCTCAGGCTATGAGGATGCGGTCACAAGGGATGTGTGAAGATGTGAAGATTGATTTTCCATCTTTTCTCGTTTGTGATTAGCCTGGAACATTGCTAGCACCCCTTGGGGTCCCAATGAGGAGCAAGAGAAGATATCACAAGCAATGTTTTCCAGTGACTATCTGTGATGTGGCGAATAGGTGTTGAGAATGAACCTGTTATATTCCAATGCATGAGAAAATGTTGGTACAACAAGCAGCCACAGTAGCGTTTACTGATATGATGTTTGTTGCGTTTTCGTCGTCAACCACAGGCGTACGCTTTCACAAAATATGGGCGAGGAATCATGTGTATACATTATCTAGGTCAAAATGAGTCCAGCTAATGCATCATATATTCGAAATATATTTGAGTGGTTTGTTGGTTTATTTGTTTGTGAAAGGTCTGGTCAATGTTTGAACTTTTCAAGCAGGAAGAATCAATGTAACGGTGGAAGTGGAAAATTTCATCTTATCAGGTAGATTTATTTTACAATTGATATGCGAATGTCAGGAGACAGTCAGTATTTACTGGTGTAACTACGGCTAACCTAAATTTAGTTGCCAGTATGATTCTAATACGATCGAGAATTTTTAACTTGTAAATACTTCTTGATATTCATTTAAGACTGTTCAGGTTTTTTTCAGATTATGTCAATAAGGATAGTTGAAAGATGTTTGGAATCGACAACTTTCATGTTACCGCCTAATCATCCGTCGTAAATTGTCCAGTTATGTTTCTGACCAAGTGCTAGATTTTGAAGTGAATCGTTATACTATTCTCTGGAGCACTCAATGAATTTTATGTGGCACAGTTTGATGTGGTTTGCAATTCTCTGCTCTTGGCATGGTTAACCAGCCCAGTGTAAGCATTCGGTTTGTGTTGTTAGTTCGATTTCAGCCAAAGCCCAACTTTTTAAATTGTTTCGCATTAAAATGATATAAATCCACCAAACTAATTATTAGTCATACCAAGTAAATATGATTGACATGCTTCCCACACGCATCAATGAATGCTGAGAGATTGTTGTATGAAGCATTACATATAAAACTGATAATCGGAAGGTCGTATACTTATACGAGTACCATTGGGAGGAATACTCACTAACCGAGCAGGCAGACAGTGTAGTCAGTAAAGAATAATATGATGAAAATATAATTGAATATTTAGAAATTGACAAGAACTTTAAATATTTCGGAAAAAGCTCCACGTAAATCCAACTATGACTGCAGATTTTGGACAATAGGGACAGTAAACTCTGATGTATACTAAAGTTAAACCGCAAACTGTGCCATTTCTTCTATCCTAAAATCTCATGTATTTCATTTTGTAAGACGCTAATAGCAAGCTATTTAATCCCGAATGCAGGTTGCAAACTAAGCGATAGATTGAGAAAGAAAACAGATACAGCGAGTTGTTGGTATTTCTTAAGATTAATGTGAACCACCTTTCAGTGCTGTGTTCAGCCGGGTAAAGATTAATCATAGTACATCTACGATATATATATATATATATTATATCTTCACGCAGGACGGAAAAGCCCTTGTTCAAATTGATTTTGGAGAATTATTGGGAATCATGGAGATTGCTTTTAGTAACACTTGTTATGACATGGGTTGAATAATGTTTTACTTGTTTTGATTAATTCATTGACATAGTTAATGGGAACAGTGTCCAGTGCTTTGTTTACAAGCCCTTTAAATTTATCAGTTTTAGGTACTAAAATTTCGTTGCCTGTTGCAACCGAAACTGTCCGCTGCGCTTATGAGTAGCTTCGGTGAATACGCTGGCTCTGTCAGGGAGTCACTTTCGGATTATGCCTCAGACTTTTCGACTAACTTCGCGCAATGGGATCTGATACACTCATCTTGCGCGAAAAAAATGACCCATCGAGTGGACACGTGTAACAAATGGGATTTACGTTTGTCACACTTTGAGGACACAACTGATGACTATTACTCATCTACTCATTTCGAAAGCTGTGCACATATATAAAGAACCACCGGCATTTTAAACAGCAGGATACGGAAACTCTCAAACTGTTAGCTGGTGCCTTACCTTCCAAACTCTCAGCCGGTAATCGTGAAGATATAAGATCAAACCCTTTCAGTGGTCAAAATTATCTGAATTCTTGAACGACTGTCTTATATACAGTGATGCATACTACAGGTCAGCCTTGTTATCTTATGGATTTCAATTCCGCACGGAAATTGATGACTAATTAATCGTTTACAATATCGGCCACGGTATACTTTGATTTTTCACATTTTTTCTAATGACAACTCCGTCTTCTTTCCTGCATTTCTGGTTGAACCTTTTCGGAGGAACGGTAACGAGAGTCCCTGTGCAACGTCCGCGCATTTAGTGACAGTTAATTCGCGATTAATTCGCTCGTATCATCTATTTTTGTTTACAGAATTCTAACATCATGCTTGGTATGTATTAGCCGTTTATTCAGAAAGATTTCTCAGTCATCTCCTTTCGACAATAGTTATTTCTCACTCTAAAGAGAAGCGGGCATCTGCAAATAAAACACATGTGGAATTGTTTGGAGGTGAATGACTATTAACTTGACACTTTGTTGAATCTTTTATCGATTAATTAATGCATAGTGATTAACTTTCGCAATCTCATAACGTATGAACCTCTTGCGTCTAACGAGCGAAATCAAAACAAACCGAATTACTGATAAGTAGTTTGGCAGATTTGATAATTTAAAAGAAATCCATCAGCAAAAAATCTGGACTTCGGCTAGATTCGAACCAGCTACAGAAACACCATGCCAGCTGATGGATCCCAGCGTGAACTGATCGAGAAATCCTGCTTGGGTAGTCAGTCAGCTAGATCATTTGATGGATTCCATATGAGACAGTTGGTTGGGTGGGTAACCAGGTCCAAATGTGAAATTTCTGAGCTTCCGGCGTGGCTTCGTAGCTCAGCTGGTAGAGCGCTTTCCGTTTCTGGACACGTTGTTTCTGTCGCTCGTTCGAATCCAGTCGAAATCCAGATTTTTCGCAAATGGATCTCTTCTAAACCGATTCAACCAACATTTAATATCATATGTGTGAGGCATTTTTCGGAATATATTATAAGTTCCTTACAACGACTACTTTTCAGAGGATGAAAAAGCACTTGTTACAAGAATGTAGTTGGTGCAAGGAGGTCTGACGAATAAATATTCGTTATTTAGGTACACAACACTAAATAACGCCAGTCCTGTTTATAACAGATTCTCTTGTCCCTATAGATACATATACATCAATTTTCCGGTAGTTTTCTGCAGCCTTATCTAAAATACGCAATCATGATAAATGAATACCAAATTGTTAATGTTTTTGTACGCCTCCAGTTCCAAGACTGGAATCCTATGCAACATACCGGAATCCTCACTTGGGATGTTGTCGTTACCACTGGAACCGAGATTTATGATTATATTTTTTGCTGTCACGCGAGTCCAGTTTATGTAAAACGTGAACAGACAATAGAGGCGTAAATTCCATCGCGTATTGGATCTCATCAGACAAGTGTAATCCAAGTACTAATTAGAGTGAGGTAACTTATTCAGCTCAAAATGATTGATGTTTTCGCGTCATTCATATATATAAAATGTTGTATCACAAGCTTTGTGTAACAACCTGGCAAATTTGAACAACTTGAAAATCTAAAGACTTAAAACTTGACATCATTTTAAGGACCGAAATAAAGACAATAGATGAAGTTATGTTCGGACTAAACACTGCAACAAATACAGTACAATCATGCCTACAGACACCCTCGTGTTACTGGTTATTCATGTTTGAGTAGGAAATGTCACTTTTATTATTCGCTCTCTTAGACTGGTCTTATAAGTTGGAAATAAAGTTGACGGATCTCCATTTTATATTCTACTTGTCAAGTGAATCTGTTGTTCACCTGTTACTCTGCTTGCCAACAAAGTTAAAACTCGTTTAGTGTGAAACTTTCCTTCTTGACGTTCTTTCTGATGTTAATTCTTTGAGTTGAAAACACCTGACTAAATAAGCGTCATCTGACTTAACAAGTCGCTTGATATCCTTTCGAGTTAGTTTGTACACAGGCTACTCAGCCAGTCAATGAGGGTAGGGACGCATCCACACACTTTCCGCCTGCGGTCGCTTGAAGTAATTTTGAGGCGATCTCGTTTAAACGGATTAAATCACGTCTTATAAACTGATGTGATACAATTTAACCTTGTTCATTCTGAATTGTTGTAGCAACGTTAGCGTTTATCCTTGTAGCATAGAGTGGATGTATGACAATATCAGTGGACTGCATTAAAACTACACAAACTAACTTTAAAACAAGGTAAGTGTTACATGGACACGCGACAACATCACAATGTCCACCAATGGTGGAAAAGTTGAATTAATTGAGACAGTGTCTGCAACGGATCGCCGCCATCAAAAACATTGCCAAAATGACAATTTTTTTATAACGAAGCAAATATCCGTTTTCGAAATGTCTCCTTTGAGCAAAGTGGACATTTGTCGCCGTTATAATTAGTGCTGTTATAATGAAGACTTCGTTGTAACGCACAGATGACCCATTCCAACCAATATTAAGGTCCCGTACAATGAATTACGTGGGGTATACTTTGGTCTAATCAATCACAGGCTAGCGACACGTGTGTCAACGGATACAGAACTATGGATCAAACTTATAGCTATGTACTGGGCGTGGTTTGTTGAGTTTGGCCCATATTGTGGGGCACTCACTGGTAATTCATTGAGTCATATAACAGTCTGATTGACTTATACATGAGTAAGCGATTTATGTGCAATAAAACTACATTTTTGTGGTCAGCTGGAATCAGCTAGAGGTTCAAAGTGCATGTCAGCCCTATAGAACACGTCATTGTTTGTCTGGTTGAAAAAGTGTGTCAGCAAGACAAACAATGCCCATGCTTGCCTCACTGTTTCGTACCGAAGCAAGTAAGTTTCCACAGAATTATGGGGTGCTCACTGACGCTATATGCTGTTTGGATAATTTTACCCAAGGGATTATTTGCCGACAAAGTCCCACGGGCGAACTCGAGCAAACCACAGGTGTCGTTAAATATAAAATGATCAAACTAATTTTTCCATCTGACAAGTGGACCTGAATACGCGATGTTGCAAACTGTTCTGACAGATTGATATTGTGATTTTAGTGATAGGTGGAAATCTTTAAGGGTTTTGTTGATACGAACAAAACTTTAAACACATTTTATTGCAGTTTCCCATGCAGACCGGCATCCCAACTAGTTTGAGTATTCAAAGTCCACAAAGTGAAACCTCACTTAGACTCGTCAATCACTTTCTCACAGATCGAGCAATATTTACATTTTATACACTTTCGTTCTAGTTGTTTTTGATTTTCGCTTTGATGTAAAGCACTTAGATATAACTCTGAAATTTGTTACAAAATCAAGAATGGTAGGAGGACGAAGTAACAGTTTGATACGATTATATCTCACAGCATACCACTAAATTATATCACCAGAGTGCCATAAAACCTTCAGCAGCGAAGCTTTCTTAATCTCACTAATGAGGATTATGAACACTATACGAGACTTAAGACGTTTTTAAAGAAATTCAATAAACAGACGGACGACCGTTTAGAAACTCACTGTTAGACAGCCAAGATTACCCAACTGAAAATCACATTTACTTAGAAAATTCAGTTGTACTGGTGCATATAGCACTGGGAGGCAAACACGTTTCCATCTACGAAGACGGCAGCTGCTAGACGAGAACCTAATCATCTCGAAGGTAATGAGATCGACCAAGGAAATGTTTAGCTTGGCTCGATTTTCAATGCGTCACTATTTTATAGACTTTCGAATAAATCAGTAAGTATGTAAGGGTTTCTGTATACTTTGCTTTTATTACAAATCCGGTTCCTTTATCCTTTCAAGAGACCTTATCTAACATTCTCCACCCCTGGTCAAGCTAAACAATCCAAAATTTCTGGAAAACTTGAGATGTATTAGTGAAATTCTCATGATATACGTTGCACTGGGTATGACAACAACGCGGTCAAGATTAAGTCCACTTTAACTAGGTATTTTTTGTTAGTGATGGGCTAATGATTCGATATTTAATTCAGTGTGCCTTTAATACTTGATTTTAACTATAACTGTTAGATGACATTCATCAATCATAGTGACGTCTGGATAATGCGCACATTTCTTTGTAGACTACCAGAAATCACAAGTCGTCATTCAATCGAATATTGTATTATTTACGAGCAGTCGTGCACTACAACCTACGCTACCGATATCTGAATTATTCAGAACATGAGAGTGGTCAGCTCGTTAAACCAGTTTCTATGACGTCTACCAATTAACTAAAGTGCATACCTTGACTGGCAACCCTGCTGGAATAATCCGTCTTACCTGGTTACAACAAGCAGTGCCTCTGTGTATACATTCACGATTACATGGAACCGGCTAGAATAATATACCAGTGTGACAATTCATGCTAGACAATAGTAGGCAAACACTGATATGCAATGACAAAATGATGTTGTAGAAGAGGATTTAGGTGCTTATAAACCTATACTCGTGGACTGATTTTAATTTCGACATGAAGTTTCGGGCAAACCTGATCTCGGGTAAAGTAAGAAATATACGCATCCCATTCGAATTCAACCGTGATAAATCCAGTCACATGAACGCAGTGGGATGAAACTTCTCAAGTTTGACATCGGATTTCGTCCCACGACAAATTAGAACCGTCTTGTCTCATTCAACTAAAGTTCCACCACCACCTTAAGGCTTATTCTCCGGAAAATTTATTCGAGAGTTTTCTGGCTTTGGTGGGTATGTCTGACTGGGAGACAAAGTTCGTGTCTATTACCAGTAAAACCACGGCTTTTTAATCAAATACGACACTGAACGTGTAATCGAAATAAGTACTTTGTCGTCTGAGAAAGAAAGAATATCTCAGCATTTTTTTGTGCACAATACTGAAGAGCCTAAACTAAAAAGCGCGAATATCGAACACTTTCGTAACGTACCGGTTTGTGGAATCACCAGCATTGTCACAGAATTTAGTAACTATTTAGTGCAAACTGCAAAATGATTGACTTTTATTGGATTCGTTAGCTCGAAAAACCTTTTTCAAACACTTTAAACATATGGAAAGCCGTTATGACAACAGTTTCTAATTACCAGCTATCCGAAAAACGGTACAGTACAATCGAACAGTGGACCAATTGGACGTTATTCAAGATTGTAAGATGAGGATTAAACAAACAACTATACTGTTATCCTGTTCTCTGTTGGTCAGGGTTGAGTCAGTAGTGGATCATTCAGAGTGTAACATCTTGATTATGTGTGTTGGTGCTGCCACCCTACAGAAGATTCTGACGTCTATAATACAGGTGTAACTATATAAATGTTTGTTCACATACCAAGAATAGAAGCCACCTAATACAACCAGTTCAAAGTCATCCCAATATTATTCACGTGTCACAGTCGGAGTCAATTAAATTCATAAAATCATTCGATGTTCCTTCTCTCAATGCACAATGCAATTACGTTCAACCTATCAGTTAAATCTTTTAAGATTACGTGTTAAATAAAAGAATGCATCAAGAGATCAAAAATATAGCATTAAGTTCGTGAATAAACATATCTGGCTGTCTTTCTTCACTATCGATTGCGGTCGTCAACAATGAAGAATCTGGCCTTTCCGAACTCTCAGTCATTGTTTTAACCCATTAGCTAAACAGGTTGTCACTGCACTTTCAAGTTGCAGAGAATACGATCTTAAATTCAATTGCATGTACAGTATTTGCCAGCCTTCGCAAATTTACTCTGCTTTTCCAAAAGCGAGCAGCTAAGTGTAAGTTTGATGAAAACAAAACGACAGCCTAAAAGATCGTTTGATCTCGAGGGTCCATTATATAGACTTGAAAAAAAGATTGCACATAGCGTTTATGGGGATGTAGACCGTTCACAGATATAAACGATGAATCCATTGTCACTGTTACTAACTCATATGTCGTACGGGTTCATAATCCCAAGTTGCCGAATCTTGAGAAAGTTCAAACTGTAAGGGATTTCTTAAGGTTTCATAGGCTATCCGGCGACAGTTCCGATCTGACGATGATGTATAATTTTTAGTGCTACAGGGAGTTCCTCTGGCTATCTGCTTGATGCTATCACAATGTTATGTGTAATTTATGCTGTGATAGTGATCATATTAAAAGACTGCAAGAGACATACCTGTCGTTTGAGTCGGTTTTTGGAGAAGATTGTCAGTGAGCCAAACATAGTAGTTTATTCGTAGCAGGTGAATTCAGTATGACAGCAATTTATCTCGGAATGTCTTCAATTCACCTGAAGCTATTAAGATTAATTCTAAGTAGAGGACGCACAGAATCTATCAGTCTAAACTATCTCCGCGTAACATGATAGGCGATTCTTTTTTCAAAGAAAGACTAAATAAACTAGCCGACCACTGCTTAGCTCTTGTGTGACTGTTGCCGCTAACCACGGCAATTATATTTCAAAACGGTTTGTCAAAATACAAAGAGAGTGAGCCATCCTAAGGAACATCTCGCAAAAACAGGTGAATACTATGAATAATCAGTCTACAAGCTCAGATGCGTAACTTGAGTGTCAACAACGAAAACAGTGGTGGAGATGGACAAGTTGAATCAAAGATGCTCAAGGTGATTAAAGACTCACATTACGCAAAGCATGGTGTGAACATTTGTGGAACCGGAATATGCGTTTACAACATAGTGAGGGAAGAGAATGCAAATTGAGGTGCGTTTTGCTAACTCGGAAATTTTCCCGAATTGGACGTATTGGTCAATGACATTTTAATAAGTGAATGTGATGTTAATTTTTTAGTTGCTTCAATTTTACTGATCTCTAGGTTTTCTTGTCACATATGAGATATAATGATTAACATTGCTTCGGAATGCCTACATATATGAAAATGGGTGAGATCAAATGTGTAATATCCGAAGATACCTTTGTGCCGAGGAGACCAGCGCGAATATCTAACATGAATGCAAACGATCACTGATAGAGGAAACGCTGCATTGAAAGTATGTTTGATTCGTCAGCTTCCTAAACTGCAGTAAACAAACGGATTTTTTATGTCGGAGCTAGCAGGCATTAATTTGAAACGCAATTTCATGAATAGAAGAGTAACTGCACTGTTGCACTGTACTCTTTCTGACAGGCACTATTTAGTATTGGGCTGACAAAATTACAACTCCTGGCTACGTGTATTACAGTCACTAATAACTGATGAACTCTGTTTTTGTAATACTAAGGTAACTTGGAAAATTTACGTTTATGCACCAAGAATAGAAATTACCTAATCGGAGGTATCTCGTCTACCGTTTCAAAGGCGGTTCGGGTTCACTGACGTAACACGACGACCTTCTTTTTATAGGTTACAGAAACCTTTTTCACATTTCAAAGAGCTTGCTATTCAGGAAAGATTATGGCAATAGCTATCTTGGTTAGATATTCCAAACTCTTTCTAGTAACCTGAGGCTATCCAGTCAGCCGCTTGACTCTCATATGTGGCTCAGTGGTTCTCAAAGCAACCTGTCGGGCCAAATTTAGCAATCGAACCTATGTTAACCTATCTCCAATTGTGATATATTTTTCCCACAGAATACCCGTAGACCACCGGAATACGTGTTTACTACGGTTAGCTTTCTAATTCAATTTCCTAAAGTGTTACGATCATAACAAAGCGGCTTTCATACTTTTCTGGCCGCCTCAAATTCCCTGACCGACCTTCATCTGTCATTAAACATCAGTCATTAACAGGCTGGAGGTGTTCAATTTAATAATAGACTATTCAGTCGTCATATCTTTTGAGGCGTTTAGAGCTTTTTCACTGCTAACAAACCAAATAGCCAAATTACAATGAACTAAACCACCGACGCTCACAAGCCCTGGTCTCTGGTCTCAAGACCGCGGTCCGTCAAGATGATCCACAGTCGTTAGCATTATTTATCGGAAGTAGGCACATTGCCTGTCCTATGGGGCCCTGAGATTAGGTTTCATTGTCAAGACACTATAGCCTGTGTTTCTATCTATGCTGCTAATCTCATACTTCTGACAAAGGGTTCCTGCGGTCACCCTGGAAAGCTTTTGACCATATCCAGTTATCCACAGATATACTGAGTGAAAATCCACATTGAACCAGCAGGACGTGTGGTCAATTATGAAGATAATGTGAACAACCCGGCAGCACTCGCGGGAAAAACCTGCCTACTGAGATTCAGACAAAATCTACTCATTGGACCACAATGACACTTAGATATGTGGAGATCCTGTTTTCTTTGTAAGACAGACCACTCAGTAGTCAGCGCTGTTGCATCATCTGATACCAGACAAATATATCAAAAGCCACTTAAACCGCACTAACACATCTAGCTCAAACAGCGCCTCATTCCTTAGGCGAGTATCTCGGTAAAATTGGCCATTCAAAATACACTCTGGACAAGTGGGGACATCAACTATCATTCACAAAGTCTCTCGAAGACGGCAGAAATTGGCACAACGGTCAAACTAGAAGAAAACTGAACAGAAATATACAAGAACAAGGACTTCGATAAACAGACACGGCCAGACACGGATCAGTGTATGTGAGCAGTGAAGACCAACAACTCAGTTTGGGAATCCTAATAATATTTGATAAGCGAATTCATCGAGCCTTCGTATTCAAAACAAAATCCAGTCAACCAACATGTGGACGCGGAACACATCAATGAACCGATCAGAAATAACAGTAGTGGATTAACCAGCCTGTCGAAAGCACCATGGCATCAACGGACATGTCGACGATTAGGTGATGCACTAGCTACCACTCACATTTCAATCGTAACAGGTTAAACCTCAAAACTTTACACAGTTGAATTTTTGCAAGTTTCTCTTACCATTACTTCCCTGAACCTAGATTACGATTTATCAGTCAACGTTATAAAACGGAATTTTGAAAAGTGGCAACGTTCTTCACAAGAAATTACACTGACGAGTGGCGAAGCTTTTACATACTGACTGGCCAGCTCGACAAACAACCTAACAACGACGTGCATATACCAAGCTATCTTTGGCATAATTGTCTATGAAGGCACTCAAAGCAATGAACTCCTCATCCCCATTTGGCCTACAGAAAAGGATGTTTCATATTTGGCTATCAGCATCTTGATTTTTAAAAAACCACAGGTAGATTGGGTCGGTATTTAATCATTCGAACCCAACCAGGAATGATTTTGTCCTGCCATGGATAACCTCGTAATCCCTGTGAGTAAACAAATTATGCAAGGTCAAAGCAGATCAAACGATTTAGCTGAGCAAACTCTACATATGCCGGGGGCCTTGGTCTCCAAGCTATGTCCGGCCCAACGCCCCCTAATCGCTAAATGTTGACGAAAATTACACTTTGCCCACGACAGCAATTCGGGACATCCAGCTGCGATACCTTCTTCCAAGGACTATGATCCGAAAGTAGACATTTGGCCGAGGTGATCACTCAGTTTCTCCAGTAGTAAAAACGGCCATTCGAAAAGACAATTAGTTAAACTTCATTGCCGCATGATCAGACACCATTAGTATGCAATCAGAATGACCCATACGTCTCAGTTTTCAAACCTAGTAACCTGAAGGGGTTTGAACTGCGTATGACGTCAATAATTTCCGAATCTATACAAAAATGTTTCTGTATGGACACTTCCAAAACGTGCGATTAAACGCCTAACCCTCAGCGTGGTGAATATTCACTTCAAACTCTGACCTAAAACCTATATTTTCTTTAGATATCCTGTATAAATTTTGTTCAACAAGGAACTCAAACCGTTAAACTAGAGAATAGTTATGCAGCGCATAATAAAAATGTCTTTTATAATCTGCCTTCCGGAGGCAAGATAAGCGAAGGCCAAAGAGGAGCACCTTGAAGAATCCTGAAGAACAAACATTATTAACCTAACTTTTGTTGATGACCGTGAAACAAGAGTAACAACTCGTTGCTGCTGTTTATACCTTCATCATATACTGGACCTACTGTTTGGTGGACCGAACAAATCAGCTGAGTTGTGGCGGGTAATGCGGATCACAACAAATAGGACGAGAATGGGCAGGAAAAGATAACAAATTCCCTAGTGACTTAATTCTTGGTTACAGTGAAAATATCAGTTCATTTACTTATACATAATTACCGGAGCATGGATTTCTTTAGAAACTTATGTGCAATTCACCAGTTTACTTCCAATTACACCATCAAAACGCACTTAAGTTGACGGATGGTCAATTGATTTGGTAACAACAGTTTCTATGTAGCCAAAAATTGCAACTGTGAGATGAGTCTGGTTAGGCTAAAAAGATATAGAATTGTTGAGAGGCTTCACCCATCCATACCATCAGTACAAGGTTTAGCTACAAACATGTGTATAGTAAAACAATCCGACTCGAACAGCATGCCTAGTCTGCTTCCTCATGACCGTGGTTGTTTGATTCGGTTCCTAAGCCCAAAAGGTTGTGACCACAAAAAGCAACATTCAACAGTAGTTTAAGACCTGGAACTCCCACTAACATCTACTTGAAAATCAAACAACGCAGCCTGTTCTGTGTTTCAGAGGATACTGTACTCCACATTATAAACGAAAGAAGACATGCACACTCTAACGGTAAATTATGACCGAAGTTACTGGTGTTGTGACTGAGTTGATAATCAGCCGTTTTTGGTTCCCTGACATATTCACGCAATGCGAAATCATGCCTTCACCATTTGGAAACAAGACATGACGTAGCTCCAAATCATATATATTGTTTTGAGACAAGTTCAGACAAGATCAACTTCCGTGGAATCCAGCAACCCGTTTGATTTGGTCAATCAACCGTTCATCTCTCAGAATTTTCAAATGTTCAGCACCAGGTAATGTAATCTCTTTCACATTTTTCCAACCACGACAAACTTCCAGACTTCTCAAATTAACCGAACCGTCCCCATCACCATTTACTACTTGTGGATTCCGATCCGAGAATGATGAGTCATAGATGAGTTGTACCAGTGTGGGTGTTTTCGTTCCATAGACACAGTACACTTCATCCACGTGAGTGGGACCCTCGAAGAAATCTTGTCCAGCCTTGCCAACTTCCATCATTTGGTAACCTGTGAACCGTAAGAAATGCTATGATGGAAATCACATTAGCACATTGAAGTGACATGATTAGTGCACACCTTGAATTTGATAAGGATAAAAGTCGCAACGATGGTTACTGTGTGCTGTCATATATAAATGTCATTATCAGTTAAACATATATTTTTTAATGGGGAAGTCAAGAACGTTAATGCGTACGGTTTGTGGTGTGACAAATTTCTGTACATATTATCAACTGCGTACTACAGATCAGGAAAACAGCGGTCAAATGTGAAACTAAACATATGAAGGAAACATACGGTGAAGCTGTTCACGAATTAGTCAATGGGTCCTTCACCAAGGCAGTGCTAAGCGGGAAAAACGGTCTTTCTGAACTGAAAGTTGGATACCTAGGTCTCAGAGCAACCGGCTAAGCATATCGAAACAGTGGGGACCTATCAGCTGCGTAAACAACTCTGAATGCCCGCGTGTGATCAACCTGATGTTGGCTGTCCAGGAGATGACAAGTGATCTCTGATGCTGGTGGTCGGTGTGGTGGTTGTTGTGTGCACAAATGGGTGTCAGCTTGTCTTTGAGCTACAAGCTTCACCACCCATATTGGGATGTGTTCCGAGATCCAAAACTTCAGCTGTCGTTCCGTCATGTCAAAGTAATCAACATGGCAACTGCACGAAGATCAGTAAATGATGTGGGACTTGGCGAACGGAATCATCTGAGATTTTAGGGGTGTAATATGGAATCCCTTTTGTGGTGCAGGGTAACACGACTTTTTCGGCAGTATACGTCCGTAATACGGCGACCTTAAATTGGCGTTGTAACAAAGGACTGACGTCATCCTCTTCGAACGGCAGTTGTAAAAATAGCTTTCAGTTCGCTGTGCCCTCGTGGGGTTTTCTTTTAGAAAACTTGGAGATCAATGCTTGAGGATACCCGTTGTCCCAGAGAACCTGGATTGTGTCACGCGTGCAAATCTTTCCGGCTCCGTCGAATAACGTTTTGCTGAAGCCTGTTTTACAAAGCCTTGGCACAAACTGCTAAAGTGTAAGTAATAACTATTCCAAATACATTTATGACGAACTAAACGTTGCACCGACTCGTCTGTCCTAGGGGTAAGGAGGATATCCATGAACAGAAGAGAGTTATCACACTCGTGTTCAGAATTTAATGTAATCTTAGCATGCATTGCGTTGAATACCGTCAGCGCTTCTTCCCCATGTTCTATACTGTCGGTCACAATTGATACACCGTCTTAGATACAGTTTCTAGCGCTCGATTTTCTTGACTGACTATGAAAATATCATTTAAGATGGGTTTCATGGAACTTTCAGTGGCTTAACCATCGATCTGCCTACATCCTTCATGCTGAAAGTAACATTTTTACACTTGAGATGAACAAAAGGAGAAGTCCTTCGAGCTCAGATGTTGAGATGGATAATCCGGGTTGATTCGCATTGACATAATCACACATGATTCGACTATTCATGTAGGGATACGTTTGTGAATAGCGAGTTGCCATCCTTGCTAGTCATGTACTTCTTATTTAGACTAACGTTCTGGAGAAGTTCGGTAAACTGGAAGCTGTCGTTCAGCGAATGCTTGCATATTGACCGTTTCACTGGTTTTAATGTCCTTACAAGCCTCTTTGCTAACTTATGTTGGGGTGAGTTGTACATAGACGAAATTGATCGCAGTGGCACATTGTCCTTGTAAAGCTTAGAAAATCCATGAAGCTAAAGCATACAAGAGCTCTGGGTCGTAATGCCTTCGTTGTTGTGGAGTTGGCTAAGTTCACTTGTCGGGAAAGTTTCAGTTCTTTCAATATTCTTCATTCGAACTGAACGGGAATGTCAGGGGTATAATCAACCATGAATTCGGAACGACCATTCAAGATAGGCAAGGTTTTGTCTATGTTACTCGAATTGTAAGGTAATACTACTTTCCGCCCCTTACGTAGATGTGAAATCACCAAAATGTCATCCCTTCTAAGTTTTGCCAAATCATTGATGTGTCTTGGTGTGATCGCAGACTTATGTCTGGACATAGTGCGATACTGATGTTCAAGATCGACTGGTTTTATTTTAAACCACTGCGCATTGTCATTCGAGGTTGGAGTCAGTTTTGACAGTCGATTAAAAAAATAGTTCGAGCTGAGCCGGTTTTTCAGTGATGTAGCATTTTTTCGGTGCACTCCAGAATTTTAACCCATATGGCAGTCCTCTCAGTTGTGGTCTACTCATACGCACTGAAAACAAGTTAGTTACTTATCTACCAGGATTTTAGTCAAAGTATTACCACAACAAGTACGTAGAGGTGAATTTTCCCATGATTCTAACGTGGACTTCTTAGGCTGTAAAGGAGCAGTGAAAACTGACTTATTCAAGATCCTTTAAATAGCCTGCTTGTGGACCTGCTCTTGCAGAAGTTCAGCAGTAATACGTACATCTGCATCAATCTGGATTTGAACTCAGGTCTATGCTGTCCTGATTTATCTGTGTAGATCTCTGGTCATTGACTTCTTGCCTATCATTGATATATTGCTTAGCCGAATTACCTTCATTTATGCATTCAACGTCGATTAGTTGTGCATCAGCACGACAGGGAGAAAAGATTAACAATGACTTTGGAGTTTTGACTACCAAGACATTCAGGTGAGAGTGCTCTTCAGAATAATTCAGCGGGCGTCGTAGAATATAACGAGGTTCGTGAAACGATCACTTCACGCAACGGCACAGATAAACGAAGCGTGTGTACGGGCGTGAGCAAAAGGAAACTACACAAGCACCGTAGCTTCAGTAAACGACAAATATTTACACAATAGGCCAGGTTCAAGGTGTGAGGTTCTATGATGGAACGACTGCAGTCAATCAATCGGCTTAGCGTTCCTACAACGGAATCTCCCAGTATTTCTTCGGAAAGAATCATAAATTTACATAATAATAGCTTCGCGATGAAACACTTATAATCTGTGTCTATCTTTACATAGTATAACAGATGTCTATATCGCTATTAGTTTCTATTGACTTTCGGGATATCTTCATTAATTCCAATGAAGTCAACCAAATTATTTCACGAGACACGCTCCTTGATCATTTACTTCTCGCCTTGTAAACTCCATCCTGTTCAAAAAATGAAACAGTGGCTTACGTGCTAGACAGTGTGACAGTCGTTTGTGCAAACACTTAGAAAAAAACTGACAAGCGTCAAATACGAGAATTCAAGGGTTGATTTCATGCAAACGCCGTCTGGTTCGAAGGTTCTATACATAGCTGTCCAAATAAAATCCCGCTTAAAAAATGAAAATGCTAACATACATACCATCTGTATAACCAATGTCCCCGAAAAACTGTTTCATGTCATGTGCCGTGTAGTTTCGTTCGGGTGTTATAACAATTGTCTCATTCGGCGGCCAAAGTCGGAGGTCGGGAACCACAAACGGAAGTGATGGAAACGATCGCTGCAATTTTCGGAAAGCCATAGGATTACCGGCAAATGCCGAAAGAATATCGCCTGTTTAGAGGAAGCAATTAAAAAATACTGAGTGAATACGAATTGAGTTTGTGTCTACATTGTGTGAGAAAAATCAGTCAGCGAACAGTCTGCGTTATCAATCAGTGGACAGGATAGATTCCAATGATCTGAAATTAACGATTTCATCTCAGTAGTATGGGTCCGAATGTCGAACTTCAAGGAAAATTCAACAAACACAGTGTGCTGAAAAGCACGATACAAAATGCAATAAAACATGCTCATATACAAACATGTTCAATCTTCTAAAATCGCCTGTCTTCGTGAAGCAATGAAAATGACTGGTTGATACAGCAAACTTAATCAAGGTTGAGAGCTACATAGACCGACAGTAATGAACCGATGAAACTATTACTCGAACTCATGTGCTCAAGCAAATTTCAGATAGCATAAGTAAGTGAGAGATCACTACACTGAATGGGGAAATAAATGAATCTTGACGAAATTGTTTCGTGCAATCTCACCCGATGCAGACATTTTGAGTGCCTTCATAGTACCGCCAAACGGACTGCTCACAGCAATGTACGCTTTGATATATTTCTTCTTCCAAATTGGTGTTTGCATATGAAGGAAAGAATGCCCGTATAAACTGCCCAAACTATGAGCAACTAAAACGACCCGAGTGGAACCACTTCCAGTGTAAGTATCTTCAATAAGTTGACGCAATGCATCCGGAAACCATTGATTTTCATCTTCGAAGAAAAATGATTACAGGACATTCACTGTCAACCGGAAGACAAACCCACTGAGCGTTCTGCGAAAATCGTATGGTGCACCACGTATCGTAGTGTTTCGTTTGAAAAATGGATCTTTGACTAGTGCATCAACTAATGTAGAAAAATAATGGCCGAAAAGGCGCTGTCGCTCATCCAATCGTTCAACAGAATATGTGTCACCCCAACCAGGGAACGTGATCTCATAGTTTTCGTTATCATAACTTTTATTCAACTTGCGATCAAATCTCAATCTATAATAGTCCCGTGACTCAATGGTATTTTTCCTACGGAAATAGTTCACTGAGGCGTTTCGGTGAGAGAAGGTCCTCCATATTCAACCACAATTGACTTGGACTGGCATGTGAGTCATTCTTCAATCGAGCGTATGCACGACTGCCACCAGCACCGGGGATCAAAATTATCGGATGTTTGTCTCGTGCCACTGAAGTATCTGACTGGTGGACAATACTAAACACAACAATAACTATCGAGAACTGTAGAATGTTATGTCAACCAATTTAGCTTAAGAACATGCTTGACTTACCATTGACGCACAATTTGTTCCCAATACACGGGTGCTCATTGTTCAATCTCAGACGTGGTAGTACTACTTGTGTTTATGTGTTTCGTCTTATATACCGATACCGGTGAACGAATGTAAATTTTCATGTACTGAACTTTTCCACGCTAGTCAGACTCGTACTATATCTCGGTTCAATGATAGACATATTGTGTTATTGAAGTATGCTCGTGTTGGTTCATGTGTAGTAAACTTGTGGAACCCAAATGTGGTAGAAACTCAGTAAGACAATCAAACTCATATTACAAGGATTTTGCTCATATGGATATTACTATGTTATCATTGTAAACGACCATAGATCATTACGACGGTCTGAGAATATAATACCGTTCTTCATTACAGTCATTTCGTACAACCTTTGCTAGAAGTGTTGAAATCGAAATCCGACCAACCTTGGAACGTAGGACAAACGAAGATTGACACTATTATTTCAATTTTGAATAATTTTGAAATGACTGATCTATTTAGGAGGCCAGCGAGTGAGAATGAAATCTGGGTCACAGAGTAAGGTATTTGAGTCAAGTCTTTGTCCGGGGAGACAAACATCAATGGGGAGTAATGGGCACAGTCCCGACAAATAAGACATCTGAAAGTACCATTACGACATATGAAAGAAAATCTACGTATAGCTGATAAAGCCACGGTCTTTCAAACAGTGTACCATCCAAAAGTACAACATAGCCAGCCGCACGAACTCCACTTTCCGCGTGCAGAAACACCGTAATTCCGTGGTCACTTCAAATTTCTTTGTTTGTACTATCTTTTATTTCATTCTACTCGTCATTCTACATTTACTTACATTTAAAGTACACATTAGCTTGATAACTTAGCTCGAATCTTGCTTCTCTAACTTCCACTACTCAGTACAGTCTGGCGACAAACATTAACCAATTAACGTCTGACTCGTATTTATTAACAGCACTCCATAACTGCTAACACTGATAGTAGCGATACTGTCAGGTCAGTTTGTAGAATGTCATCACTAATAAAAATTTTGCTTCCGCATCTGTACACTGTCGACAGCTTGTATCACTTCTGATGCAGTAACTGATAGAATGTGAACATGCTGTCTTTTTTATCTGCATAAAACTGTCAATTAACTCGGGATGAGTAGACCTACTGATAACCTGCACTTCTGGATCACGAAGAAGTAGAGTAACTCTTGAATGTTTACTCACTTGAGGAAGCACCGTTTCTTGATTTCTCACTGCTTTATTGCTACCGGATTGTCCGTTTGGTTACGCGCCAAACCGTTTGACCCAAAACCAAGCAAGACAAGAGACGCAGCAACACGGGCTATTGGAATAACGAATCAAAATTAGACCATAGTGGTTCCAAATTTATAAGATCAAAAGATTACCATACATAGCCCAACTGGACGCGAATCAACGTGAATGAGACCATCACGCATGGCAATCAAACACAGAGCGAATCCACTGCAACGGTCATATATAGCAATCAAGGCGTTAGGGCAAATCACGTTACAGGGGACAACAAAAACAAACGCGAGAAAACAGTCCAGATAGCACACAGGCGTTCAACCGCAGGGCCACAATATAACTGACTGAGTGTAGCCATCCTGACTGGGTCGATCAACCGATATCGTGTGGTGCGTCCTGGCTGGTTCGTTAAGAGATGCGATCCCTAACAGTCACAAGGTTTTAAGGACCCTTCGATGTCGTTTTGTTGTGCTACCTTTTTGGAGAGTGATATGCGTACTTTATAAGTAAACGTACTGCTCAGAATGACAGTATTGATGTAACAATAAATTCATACGCATATTCCCTCGATGTAGACTGCATTCCATTGGTCATTGGTACTTGAGTAGACATATAAAAACAACCTATTGGACGAACACATATCTTCAAGTTGAACATCATCCACAACTGATGGCAGCTATCGCATTCCCATAGACTTTCCACTCGGCCACTTTCGACAAGAAGCACTAGACTCGAGTTTCGCTCTCATTAGAGCTGGTCAGTATGTTGTGATTCAAGAACGCGGATGGCACAAGGGTTGGTTATCCGACAAAACAACACATGGGTTAAGCATTTAAGCAAGACCTGAAACAAAACCACTCATTTGCACGCGGTATTCGGCCCAGACCGTCTCGTTTGCCGCAGACGTCAATGCTCAGTTCCATTAAGTAGCAGGGACCATTATGGGTGATGCTGCGCTCTGATGTACCTTTCTGCACTTTTCCTGCGGCCTGTACAATGTCTAAATATATGCTTCGGTCCTACTACTGAGTATCAGTGGTATAAGTAGTATGTTATGATCGCTCAACTTCACTGCAAGTGGTGCATATCCTCGCCACTGCCGGGACTAGGACTCCGGCCACTTTGTTTATGAGGCAACTGTGTTTACTACTGTGCCACTGACCTCACATTAGGCACGACCGAATAACCATGTGTGAACGCTCAACCACTTATTTTGTTAGTTTCAGGCTCCAATGAAATAGACTGTAGTCTATGGACATTTTCAGTTGATTAGTTCAATATGTTGGTTCAGTTGGAGCAGCAAGCGACCACGTAGCTTTTCTCAGTATCCAGTTCTCCCACAGTACTCATGCAAAGGCAAGCTTTCAAAGTTTGAATTCCGATCAGAGTGCAGCTGCCATGGCGTTCCCCAGTAGTAGACTCAGTGTTCAGAAATGGCAATGCCGACAGTTTTTTCGATCCTCAGAGGTGCAGATGCTGACTCTTCTTATTTTGTAGAAAAAGAGAACTAATACCATCAAGTAATGCTTTATTGTGGGTGGTCCTGTTAAGCAGCCCAAGATATCCACAGTAATCAATTTATTCAGATATCTTGCATTCGGTTTTTGAGTCGAGATGCAACGTATCACCTACAAGTTGTTTTAGAAGTTCTCATAAGCTTAATATTGCTAGAGAAATTTTACAACATCCTGAGGTAACGTGCGGTCGAAACCAGCAAGCGCGCACAGGTTATATTTGAATCGTGTATCAGGGCGTGCTGCTGAGTTGTCGACTGCGTTTTAGTTTACGTTTGTGTGATTCGTGTGCATGGCTTACTGGGCATTTGGCTCATGCTTGTTTCTTGTTGTATCCTTTTACAGGACTTGTTGGAACCCCTACTTCGGAAGGACGCTGTCTCCCGGTGTCTCCACATGGCCCCAGAGTAAATCCGTGAGTGTAACGGACAATCAGAGATGAAACAGCCGTCTTGCATGTTACACTGGTACACGTGTGATCATCAACAACGTTACCTGGTCGAAGCTTCAGGTCTGTTAGTTCTGGCTTGACCACAGAAGGCCACCCAGAACCATCTCAACAACTGATTACTATGTAACGATTCCCCTGTGGTAATGTTGCCTCTAGCTGTTAAAACAACACGCTTTCAACGACCACCAATTGGTCTCAGCCTGCACGCAAACAACGATCCCATTTCTTCAGCAGTAGGCCTACTGCTCTTTTTGGACTTGTTGAAGTTCGTCTGAGACGCTTGTCGTTCTGTGGTTGGTACGATGTGGAACAATGAATTCGTTGAAGTATGTTTGGTTTGTTTGTAGAAAATCGGTCCTAAATCCGCCCTTATTTTGTCTTTTGATGTGTGCACTGATCAGTTATGGTGAATCTTTTACCATGGTTACATATATGAAGTATCCTTTTGATACCTTTTTGATCTGTCATTGCGTACTTACTGAAATTTCCATGCGTGTTGTTGTTTGATAGGCTGTTGACTTCATCTATACCCGATTGTTTTAATGTCCTCATTTTCCGTTGAGTAGTGGTCATTTGCGAGCTTGTTACTGGTTGTTTCGCCTTGCACTTTTTTCTGCTGAGTACCCAGTAAATTCGCACTGAGGGCAAGGGTGTTCTTATATTATACTTTTGTCAGCAGTAACGTTTAAATTCCAACCATCATTATTTTCTTTTCTGACGTTTTTTGGAATTCGAAGATAGTTTTGCTAACCATACCGTGTGAACAATTTCTATTGGATTTTTCGATTGGGCTTTACTGAGTGGACCGTCCTTAATCGCCGGGAGCAATTTTACAGTTCTCGTCACATTCTCTGTCTTAAATGAACGAAGTCTCTTTATCGGATGCTTAAACTACCTGTCACTGTTCATACTGTACGTGTTTTGTGTGACTGGCGTTACCTATTACGTACCGTCAGACTGCCGGTCTACTTGGGTAGTCCAAACCATCTAACCAGTATCGACGTATCATACTGTTGGTAACACTTGGACCCACATTCTTTTTGAATCTCCTAACAACAGCAAACTTGGCCGCCAGAGTTTCCGAGGTTCTGAAGCATTCGAGGATTAGTGAGGTCAATAGACCATCTACTTAACACACTATATCAATAATTTTCAAAGAAAAATACTTTTGCAATGCTTCTGTGACATTTGAACGATGATTTCGTCTACTCTATTTGCTTCTCGGGCTATCATGAGTATTCATTCCCTCGTTCCCGTCTGTCCGCATTTTACAGTAAAACGGCAGCAACATCGCAGTCCCTGCCAACGGTATCAAGGATGAATCCGCTGAGTGCAGGTGACAGATCTGGAAAGGCTAAGCTGAGTAGGAAGCTTAGAAAGTGGTGCTACCTTCTGGATATCTCTTAGCTTTCACTGGACAGCCCAAAATCCTGGCTATTTCCCAACAATGCACGTAACGATTCGGCCGTTGGTTTTCATCAACATCATAGCAATACATCAGTGGTTCACACCGATGCTTGACTGCCACCCAAACACAAAGAAGAAAATTCTGTGTAGGCAGAGAGGAAAATATGAAAGGGACTGGAAGGAACCTAGCTACTAAAAAAAGCTACGTCTTCAATCAAACATTCAATATCATTCATGCGCAATCGCTTATAAATCTCCGGTAATACGAAGCAAGTCCTAGGAAACCGCACTTCTTTGATGTTCTATGCCCTATGCCGGGACGCAGTTTGTACATCCTTTCAATGGCCGCTCGAACGGTCCTTTTGGATACTGTGTAATAAAGTTGTGTGTCTTCCCACCACATTGGGTGAGAATTAAATCGATTGAGCTACAATGCGACATGCGCCCACATTTTGAAGACGCTGGACAGGTTTCCCGGTACTCCTTGTTTAGTTTTCAATTCAACGTGATATCAAAGTACACAAGGAATTTATGGAGAGTGGGGTGGTTCAGTGCACCCACAAACCAAAGTTGAACTGTATCGTTGTCGATATGAAGTTGGACCGGATAGACTACTTGGTAGAAGGAGGTTTAATCAGTCAAAGCTTATGCACAAACTGTTGCGAGATGAATAGTGTTCGTCACGGTGACAATTCATAACGGCGATCGGCTGATACTTTAAACTTGCTTGTACGGGGTGATGATTAAAACATTTTATCAGATGTAAACAACCCAAATGCTTGAGTTAAAGCCCTGAAAAATAGTAACGAACGGGCCAACCAAAACGCAACGTGCTCGTTACCTAATAGTATTCGACAAGCCAACCTCAGTTGCTTCTCTTCAATCATAGTATCGCTTTTCCAAAAAATAGGATTGTATAATGTCTTCCAGATCCTCGTTGTTCGGATGGTTTTCGACATCACATTTGAGTACGTAACAGGAGCCACTATGCATCATGGTGATTGGTGAGGAACCGGGGTTAGTCCTAGTACTATCATAATGATATATATAGATATTCTCGTTAAGTAGAACCAGCTTACAAATTTCGGTAACCAGTAAAGCATTAGGAAATAGTCAACAACATCAACCTATGTTGCACTCTCAAACAACAATATCACATCGACGATTTTCTCACATTGTTAGCCCTTCTTGGTCAGCTAAAGTTATCGTGTTGACATAAAGAAGCATTTCGAAACGCTATCTCGTTAGTCTCACATAAGTGCTCGAATGGAAATTTCTGTCCGGGGGAGGATATCCATTGCTGGTGAGCTCTAATAACTGCGAAACTTGAGTCTAGTCTACCTTTGGGGGTAGGCTAACAAAAATGTTTATTTAAATGCGGATGCTGCGGCCAGGTGTGAGTCATGTTCAGTCTGAAGTAGTCGAGATTTCCAATCATTTATCAATATTTTAAACTATATCCCGTTGGTACAATTACGGTGATAACTTCGGCTCAACTGAGTAGCTCTGATCACAGGATTCACATTCTGGTTAAACAGAGCTATCATATTTTCATGCTTTCGAAAGGATCGGGATGGCTGGACACTATCCACATACCGTTTTTGATGAGCTTTTGGATATAACTTTTCAGTCATATCTTCTGCGGAGTTACTGGCGTTGTGGTTAACACAAAAGCTTGTCGTACATGAAGGCCGGAGTTCAAATTAGGCTCTAGCAGTTGTGAAACTTGTGCCTATTGTGTCCTTTCGAAATGGGTTAGACTAAAAGCTTGTTGAAATGAAAAAGCGTTGACGTTTTCCAATCTGAACTAGACTCAATTCTCGAAATTCCATCAATGATATATTACTATGTGTTTATATTCACACTGATCTGTTAGTTAAAGGATGACGTGGTAAAATCTCACTGATCAAGTGTTAGATTTGTAAAAACGAATCGTTACAAGTCAGGTAGAAAAATTATGAAATGTGTGTGCTAAAAAAACATCCCTCCATTTCTAATGGCTGCCTTTCTCGATCCATTGTTGTATTCTGTTTAAACCTAATATATCCGTATAATCCTGGAAAATGAACGGTATGACAAAAAGATGTTCATATTTTCTGTGAAAACGTAAGTGTTTTGTAGGTCCTATTTTCTTGTACCAACGGTTGCTATGATGTCAAAATCACCTTATCAGTAGCACCATTTAGGCGTACAATGCTTAGTGAGCTTGGTTAGTAAACCATATAGCCGTTCATCTATTTGCATTTATTTTAATAATAATGCCCGATACAAGAATAAACGTTCGCTGTTCTAACAAAAGGAAACCATAGGCCCTAAAAGTTTGACGTTCCTCCTCCTCTTCCAGATGTGAACATTTAAATGACGTTTATACAGTGGATAAATGGGGATCGAAAATTGCTAATTCCAACCACAGTATTTGTCAAAAACAATCGATACCCAATTAGACGGATTTCCAGTTTGGTATACTAAATAGCTAGTGAAGTTGGGAACTGACCGCATACACAGGACAGTAGACTCAAACGTCGAATCACGAAAATCCTAGATGGAAACAGAAAGTGACAACACAAAATTTAATTTCAAAATTGAACACCACCCACACTCGATCGCAGCCTTTGCATTCAGATAAGCGTTTTGGCTAGTCCACTTCGAGCAAGCTGAACACCATTCATACGAAGTAGTGGTTGAGCGTTTGGATTTGATTATTCGGTCATGCCTATTGTGAGGTTGCTGGCGTTGTGGTTAACACGCTAGTTTCACAAGCATGAGGGTCAGAGTGTAAACTCCGATCCGGACAAGGATATGCACTACTGATGAGCTCTAATAAGAGCGAAACTCGAGTCTAGTGTTTCCTTTCGAAGTAGGCTAGCCGAAAGGCTTATCTGAATGCAAAGGCCGCGGTCGAGTGCGGGTGGTGTTCAATTTTGAAATAACCTACATCCCCGAACCTTCACTACTGAAAAATTTAATTCACTGCACAATGTTTTTCCAAACTGAAGTCGTGTTTTCGAATCTGGTATCCTACACGTATATTTCTAGTTACCTGACTTGTTGACATTTGTAAGTAGTTCGAACACTGCAGACCCATTTCAACAAATTCTTGCACATTGACAGTTAGGTTTATGTTGATTACTGACTGTGTGTCGAGTAGAACGGTTGTGGTTGAAGGCAAAAACTAAGACTCAACGAAACTGGCAGGCAGTAATCCTTTAGGTTAATAAATGTACTAAAATATACATTAGGTGATTCATACAGATAATCGTTTCCATAATGACTTTCGGGTGTTCTTCTTACACCGGTCCGTATGATTCAGTACCAGCATGCATATTCGCACTGAAGGATAGCGTATAGCCACCGGAAGGTTTGCACTAAATAAAGTGGAGCAAACTCTACGTAATCTCCAAACCTACAGAACAGAACTAACCTGGTGTGGATTAAAGAGGCCGGTGCTGTAACCGAGTGGACACTTAAAGACGGCCTGCCAAACGCACCGTAATGCATTGAGTCGAGTCGATTCAAGGTGGCGTCAGTCTGCAATCTTTCACAGGCCAAACGAGCACACGTGTACCCACCACGCGTACACTTGCTAGCGCGATTCATCATACGATAGAATTTTAACACAATTTGTGTTGCGGTCCTGATGTCTAGCTCGGTTTTATGTTAATGAAACCTGGCGAGAATGGAGCAGTTGCTTCGTAAACTTGTCCCGAATCCGGCTCATTCAACTGGTCCGTTGAAAACATATGGAACAGTGTTACTCTAAGGCGCAGACAATTTACACCGTTCATTCGCGGTCGCAAACCACGCGATGCTTCACGTGAGTTAGATAACAAGATTACATATTAACGAAACTGTCACGTGGCAGGAGTATGCTCATATAACCCCATCTTAATTGTTCACTCTACTGTGTGAGCATAACCTGTGGGCTGCACCGAATAGAGGTGCGCTCTTGCACTTTCGAGGGATTCAGTGCTTCGTATTCTGCAGTCTCTATCAATAATACGGTATTAGTTGTAGCCATACAGACATCCTGAAGATCCGGTAACTTAGCTGTTATCTTCTGTCATACATCTGTTAGACAGTGGATCTTAGTTTGCATCTGAAACGTCATAATAAATACCCAACACTCAGTGTACAATAATGTCTAAAGTAGGCTTAAATTTTCACAACGAAACTGTGGCACATGCCTCAGCAACAGCTAGTAACCACTTCTTGGTTCGTTTTTATTGCGCACTGATCAGTGGTGCTGATTCATTTTCCAATGAAAGTAATTTCTAGAAAACTTACAATTACAGTTTTGTCCCACAACGTTCTAACCATGGATACCTTATCTCATTTGCACACATCGATCACTCTCACTCAACCAAACTGTTATAGAGACATATATGTAAGTCGTTTAGCCTCCTCTACTTACCCATTACACACATTTATCGTTGAGGTTAATAGCGCTGGTAATACACCACCTAAATTTCGCATTTTTCCTAAGTGACACATTTTTGCTGTGTATATTTTAACCAGCGAGCAAGTCTTCAGTATACTGATATCTGCTGAACCTTTAGAGAACTGAGTTACACGTCTTAAGAGACTACTTATTAATATTAACAGTAGTAGTAGTCTTATTTTACAAACTGCGTCGTTTTGTTCGTTCGCTTCGAAAAAGGATCCGAATTATTTTGGAAAAAGACTAGCCGATCTGTCAGGTAAGATAACCCCTTACTTGTGTGTGTGGATGTGTTCGTGTGCAACAGTATCTGTTCATGCATGCTCTTTGTGTATAGGGAAAATATATGTTCAACAAGCGAGTTTATTCAACGAAAGTCTCAATAAAAGACACAGCTGATTCACACTGGAAGAGAGGCCATCTGCAGTCGGTAACGGTTGCAGTCGTGCCGATTCACGCGCGAAGCTGGCACTAAGAGATGATACATGGCTACTCACTGATAGGTCACTAATCTGACTAACCACAGTTAAGCTAACCGTCGTATGACTCTACGTCTCTAGTAATTCCCACCCTTCACATCTGTGAAGGATATTATAGAGAGCTGTTTGTTATCGACTGGTTATAATCGTAATGACGCGCTACGCTTCTCGAGAATCTACGGGGTAAAGCCTTGTGGCATGGAAGTTACCCTAAGAGGGCTACTCATGTCAGATGAGCTGGTGTGTAGATATCTGACGAACTACAGAATCTGGTCTCCTGCGTTACAGCCTCACTCCTTTATTTTACAAAAACGGCGCTATTCTAGGTAAAATGTCGTCTGTCACTCGTCTTTCCGTACATGCTTTCAAGCGAAAGGTTTATGTTAGAAGATTATCGGCTCAATTGTCAAGATCTGAATATCCTGGCAGTATCCAAAGACTACACAGACAATGACAGCACAACGTAAAATAACTAAAATGCTTTATCAACCATCAAGAAAGATAAACCAACTCACCATATCTGTTGCATTTACCAAGATAGATAAAAATAAACCACTATTAATCCTTGTTTACTGGTATCCCCAGTATAGATCCTATGGCATATGCTTCCCATAAAACGATCAATGAGACGATATCCAATCATATGCATACCTGTACTGAGACGTGAAGTTTACGTACACTGGTGGGTTAACTTAAAAACGGACAGTCAGTCACTGATTGCCCTAGAACTGTTCTTCCTCGATATTGATGTTGTCAGTCTGAGTGAGACAAGGCTCGCTGACTAGAGCAAGCTCTGGAAAGCAGGTGCCGGTTATACTTCCTATGGGAAAAATTATCCAGTAGAAAGAAGCAGAGTAGCTGTTTGACGGTCACTGCTAGCATCACCGTATTAATCATGGGCGACTCATAAAGCACCATCCGATGAATCCTGTCCATACACCTGCGGCTTGATCGTTGTGAATGCTACTTTCTCACGTTATTGTGTGGATTTTATATGATCAACAAATATTTGTGTTTCCTCTGTTTGCCAATTTTCGGATTGCAAACACTTGCTACACGTAAGCTCTTTGATCAATATCTGGGTGAAGAAGGACACAAATTTTGGTAGTGTCGATGTGTATCGTGCCAAAGCAAATTGTTTAAATCTCGTCACTGGATAGTCAGACAGATTACCCACTCTTGAGTGGTCAATTGATAATGTGTACTATATTTGTGGTTGCTTTCGACCACGTGGCACCACAGGAGGGTAACATGTTGGTTTCTCCATCACCCAAGTCAATACAATTGTATCTGTTCCACATATAAGACGAAGTGTAGAGAAAAATACTGTCCACCATAAAGACGAACTTGCAAAACTGATAGTCCTGATGATAGAAAAATCGTGTATACCTATCAGACGATCACCTTTTCATGGCCAAGTTGAATTTCAAACTTGTAAGTAAACGATACTCGTAATGTATTTCTTTTTTAGTGTTTCCGTCAGTAATCTTCCTTATTCGTTCATGTACGGATAACAAACGATAAGACAACATTCTATCTTACATTTAACTCAGGCGGTAAAAAGACTATCGGACCTCAAACAATCATGAACCTAATAATTAGAATAGACATTTTCCTACACGAGTAAATCTTACCACTATTAGAAGTACATACGACGACCTTGGCGGGCCTAAGTTCTCGTAATGTGCACTTCACCTCAAATCTAGAAAACTATGATATATACCTTGTGTAAACGTTGGATCCTGGTGTAAAACCAGTTCATACAGACCATAATCAACAAATGAACTTCGGTCAGTTCACCCGTATCACTTGCGTCTACGATAGAGTTTATCTTTACTGGCACTATGCGACTTACGGCTACTTCACCCCCTTTAACCACTAGTACATATGAAATACCCTCCTACAAATTCAATGTAACACGCTTCTCAGGCTACAACACTCATGTGTCAAACGCTAAATTCTCATTCCAGGTAAAACATAAACTTGCGTGACAACTTAATATATCAGAAATCTAGCTGTCAGGCAGTATATTTTCCTCGTGTAGATCGTGATGATCACTATGAATATCTTTCTAGTAAACTTTCTAATAACACTTATGGGAATACCCTATGGGAATGATTACTACGAACTGTCACTGCCCATCATCCGTAAACCCATATGTACGCACATTCATGACAGGCCACTAGCAAACTCGACAGCAGACTTCTCTCGTTCTCTGTTGGTAACACCACAAGGTTCTGCTTGTGAATGTTTTCTGAGTTATTGTTGTGAGCCGAGAAAGCGTATGACACAAAGATTGTTTATTCAAAAAACCATTACATGAGTTATGCGCTTCAACACAACAACACACAAACCCACTGGTTTTCACACAACACCGGTTCAAAAATGTCATGGTTGCAACGGTCACAACTGCCCAGTTCCTATATGTACCAAGCTGCACTCCTATGCTTCGTCTTGTATTTCTCCCGGAGAAACTTCAGTGTCCAAATCCATGCTTCTTTCTCACCAGTGAATATTAGTTTTGTGAGTAGTTTAGTGTGACTGCACGTCGTCATTACATTGTGTTTTCAAAGCAAAGTGAATCGGCGATTTTTAACCTTCTGGTGTGATAGGGCAGAACAAATCAAGCCTCTGGCAAATGTCAGTGTATTTTAGTGATCACATGCATATTTGGATGGTCCGATGTGACTGTCAATCGTCCCCAGACATATGACAATCACAGGCAAGGCGGTTGTCCAGTTTTTGTTTTTATGGTTCTTGCCATTTAAAATTGAATTACATTCTTATTTGACTGAGGCGTTTTTAAGCCATTATGTTGCGAACCAACCGACTTCCATTATGTCCTTACACAGCTGGCCCACAAGTCTCACGAACGTGTTGCTGTCTACAGTTTGCTCCAGCTCTTGTACGTGAATCATACAATTAATGCTAAGCGGTCGTCTTGTTCAAACGACAACACTGAATGTCAGGAACGCATCAATTGCCACGATGAGGCTAAACGAGGGGCAACCTGAGAATTACATCGTGTCAAAGACGCTCTTCACCAGGTTTGTGTTTTCTTGTCTCGACTATTGTTTTATCAAATGAATACTAGCACGCCGGAATATTTTTTTTATACAGACAACCAACTCATTGTGTGATCAGATAGAATAACCGGAAAACGTATTCGATGGACAAAAACCATACTTAAAAGAATTATTTTTTCGATGCATCCTCAATATTCAATTCTTGTTCAGCGGCGAGCTATATTGACATTCGGGAGGGGTAGCAATGTGATCCTCCTTAGGTCCACTGCTGACAGATGTATTCATGAACAAATTAGAATCCCAACTTCAGTCTACTATTCAGTCTTCATATATGTGTCATCACATATGTTGATGTATTGCTACCTTGGCGTGGTGTTCAGGCTTGTGTGCTGTTTTGATCCGGAGGGCTGTGTTGACTGCGACCTCGGTCGTTGCAGGTTCAACCATGTCAGATTGGCCAAAGGGGAGCAGCCAGACAAAAAGCAGATGCGTCCGTTGTGAGGTGTTCGTTGGTTATGGTGTCAGTGTGTTCTGTTTCAGTTGGGTTTCTTATTTTTTCTGCCTGATCTGATTCTCTCTCTGTGTGATTGGTTTTTCCGTGCAATATTATCTCTATGTGAATGTACCGAATGTCTTGGCCTGTGACTGCCGAGCCTGTTCTGGATGGTTGATGTCGCTGCGTATGTGTGCGTGTGTGTCACCTGCTGCCTTGAAGTACAGGCTTTTGAGCCAAAGGCTCTGGTTGGCGGCCCTAATTGCTCTCCTGTCTAGGTCTGGGCATCCTGGCAGTATTCTAAGCCCATAAAAACCATGACTTTACAACAGAAACCAAATTCCATACTGCATCGGCCGTCGCGCAGGATAAACTTGGTCACCCTATCTGCTGCACATGGCAGGGTGGAAAGGCGAAAATATGCTACTGCCAACTACTCACCTTCATATTGTCCCCCCAATATTAATCCCCAAGCAGATAATGCTGACTCAAGTTACAGTAACCCGAAAAGCAACCTGAAACAGGCCCGGGGACGCAAGACGCTCTGTGTTGGAGCATAGAGTGTGCGCACGCTACTGGATCGATGCAGCTCCAAAGGACAGCCAGAACGGCGCACTGCACTGATCGCG
>JTDE01000021.1:224125-245461 GCA_014338405.1 Paragonimus skrjabini miyazakii
GGATCTACCCCTGATGATTTTGGCATTGTCACCAGCGTGAAGCAAGGTTGTGTCCTGGCTCCATCCCTATTTAGCTTATATTTGACTACCATGCTAACAGTTACTTTTCAGGGGTCTGAAGTGGACGGTGTTGACGGATGGACACCTACTGAATATTCGACGTTTCGGCGTCCCAACCAAGTTACATACCTCACTGATACGCATGTTTCTGTTCGCAGATGATAGCGCGCTGTTCGCACATAGCGAGGACGATCTACAGCGGTTGGCCATGGCTTTCGTGACCGCAGCATCCAAGTTTGGACTGGATATCAACACAGGTAAGACATTTTCTTTCTTTCAGCCTTCTTCGGGCGGAGGTGTCTGTGCATCTTTACCCCAAATTCGCAGTGAACTATCCAGTCTGGCCAAGCTTGTTATACATCGGACCATGCGACCAAAGTGACGAGTTCATGTGACCACAGACCGGGACGAGATGAGGCCAAATTTAGCATCTTAAGTTAGAGATCAAAGTTTGGCAGCTCATCAGTCTAACGTGGCCACCTGGTTGATCGATCCTTAAGCAAGCAGTTGGTTAGGAAAGTGTCAACATGAAAATGAGTACTTTGCTTTTCTGGCATGATGCATATCCCCATTGGGGTAAATACATTATAATTTATAATAAAAGGTGGATAATGTAAAAGTTTATCGTCTTTACTATAGTGAATACGAGCGATCGCATTATACTACTCACACCACTACTATTCAGTAGTCAGGCAAGAGCATGGGTTTTGACATTGAAGTAGCCTCAAGAGAAATACAAGACGAAGCATAGGAGTGCGGCGTGGCATGCCGTGGTGTTAACTACATACATGGACTGGACAATGGAGATCGTTGCAACCGTGAAGTTTTGGAACAGGTATTGTGTGCATACCAGTAGGTTTGTTTGTTGTTGTGTTGAAACGTATAACTCACGGATTGGTTTTCTAAACAAACAATTTTGTGTTATCCGCGTTCTTGGCTCACAACACTATATTAACCTTGGCGTTGATGCTAAGAACCGCGAAACGAACACCAGATGGAGGATATATGTCTTCGTACGAGTTTGATAAACATACTGAGAAGCACTTGTAGAAGAGAAGTCTGTTCAAAGCGATTCGAGGGATGTATCGTCGACCGTCATGGACAGCTCTTTTGTCGAATTGTGATATGAAACTGTTAAAAGCTTAAACATTGAAAGAGATTGCAAGTGAGCGTTGAAACATGAAGCATTCTTTTGTAAGTCAAGAAATTTGTGGAAGTCTGTTGTAGTTAACGTGGGGTTCATGCTAACCTGCTGGTGGTTGACTGCTCCGGTGGCACAATATGAAACGTTTATGTAAACTAGATTGTATATCCATGAACATGGCTGAATTCAACTAAATGCACACGGAGACCAACGTGGCCAATGACAGTGGTACTATACTTGCAACACTGAGGTTTGGTAAGGCAATAGAAGAGGACATTAATTTTATAGTGAACAAAAACTTTTCAAACGAATAATAGGAATCGTAGTTATTTTCATGAATATATGAATAATACCCGATTCTTACATGACCAAAAGATTGATGAGGTGCCAAGGAAATTCGCAACCAAATTGTTTGATGACTAGCGATGTGGTCTCGAGCTTTGACAACTTCTGGCAAAATTTTGACATGTTCTGGCAAACGTTGAGCGAAAGTTAACTGTCAACCTTCTGAGTATTGTCATTTGCATTTCAAATCCTTATTAATACTTTCTTGAAATTCCAACGGGGTGAAAACTACAGAGAACAACTTTTCATCTTTATATCTGACAAGCTTTACCTAACGCGCTCATTTTGTGATCATAGCATCCATCTTTATATATAACTGCAGCCCGATACCATCCGAGATTTACTAATCATTAGAACCAGGGTACATGCTATTCAACCACGATCCATGAGATTTCACAGCGTTTGTGGTTTTATAGCACAGCCATAAACGAAGATCTACGAATGCCTGTGGTGTTTGGACGACAGTCCTCATGTTTTCTATTTCCCGTCACGCTTACACAAACAGATCGCAAGCACTGCTAACCTGGAAACGATGCGCTATTTCGTCCTATTAACTTCCTACTATAACCAAAAATGGTTTCTTTGACAGACTGGGCCATTGTTGCAACCTGTTGCCACCCCCCTGTGTATCAAATCACATTATGTTCCACCTTTCAGTCGAAACTTGGCTGTTCCGCATGGTCTGTTGATAGTTACGTGCAAGCCACCAAACACAGAGTTTTCTTACCTTTGACATTTGGCAACATGCCACCGACCCATGGAAGCTGAATTTCAAACTTGCAAGCTTTAAATCTGTCCGTATACTGTTGACGGTAATCAAGAGAAAACCCGACTCCAATTTTAAAAAATTATACTAGAAAATTGTAACAGTTTTCGTGCTTGTAGATTCGGATGAATACAGAACTGTTCTTATAAACTGTCTCAGAACGTTGACACGAAACGCACTCGCAGTAAAGACAAATTCATTTGTTGTCATCAATTTGAAGTAGGACATGTAAAGCAAGGGGAACAATCATTTAATCAAATAAGCTGCGGACACAAGTACACTTACTGAAATGAGTGGTGTTGCTATCAACCTCTTCTCAATAGTAGCTGATTATCTTCGTTTTAGAAAGCACCAGTCTGTCAATCTGACAAGCAAAATACTATTTTCCAGATGATACAAGTGGTTACGGATGGAAAAGAGGAGAAGTTTAAGAACCAGAACTCATGTATGTGAAATCTTGAGGATACCAGGCTTCATTAGTTAGACAGTGAAAGCTTTCAATGACCTGACCTCACAAGTCTTCCTATGTATGCAATTCTTCCATGAATACGAGTGGCGAGATGATTTCCGTAAACTTACCAGCCTCAGCTGAAACGTGACCAGTTGTGCGAAACTGCTTCGAGTTCCTTCTATAAGCAGGTCCTTACTGCACAACCCCCCACCATTTGAGCTAAACCAAGAAAAAGAAATACAGGTAGTTCACTATGGACTACTTTATCATATCGATCTACAGACTGTTAGGCAGAGAGGGTACACCATCGGTAGGCATTCACAAGTGTATGGTTTTGAGTCGAGCCGTTCCATAAAAATGCAAATCAACCTGTGTTCCAGTGCGTCTTTATGTGCACAATTGTCAGATCCGATAAACACATAAGAACTCTCCTGATGGTTACTGAGTTTTTTCAGGCGCATCGCAAACGACAACGATGAAATAGTAAAATAAAAGATTTACAGTTTTCTCTTGTGAAGTTACTCTCAGCTTTCCCAAAATGTCTTTGAAACATTGATGCTTTTTATCAGGTTTCTTTATATCTCCATAAGTACTCATTGTGAGGGACTTTGGACTGAAAGGATGCTACTCGACATAACTCCAACCGTAGCTAGTAATCTGAATGAATGAAAGAAAAATCAAACAATCAGAATGCACTCCAAGAATATGGAGGTAGGCTGAAACGATCTTTGCAAGGACGCCATCGGAGACAAAATACCGAATAGACTGTAACTTCTAGGTCGAACTTCGGCAATGACAATAGTTTGTGATGAAATCACAGGGCTATTTGAATTTGTTAAAAGATCAGTGCACTCAATGCACAGTCTTTTTAGCAACTTGAATGGGTTTGTCGGTGAAATAGCGAAAGTACATATAAAACACAAGCAACAAACTTTTACTGAAGAGCAAGGAAACCAGGAGGATCTTACACCAGATCATTTATATAACATGAATGACTGACATTGAGAGGAACCTGTCGCTTTCGTACGTGTTTCGTACACACTGGCAGACATTAATGAACATTTTACAAATCAATGTTATATTTGTGAAATTATATTAGTTATAGAGGGTTCGATTTCGAAAATCAAAATAGTGGAAATAGTTGGAATGGAATATTTATTTGGATGAAGTCACTGCAGCTGAAAGCTAATATGTTCAATCATATATTCGACAGTTTCAGGTGAATGTGTTCCCCGATGTGGGTTTGTTGACTTGCAGTCGGTTGCTGCCATGCAGCACGATTTAAACCAGCTTAGGCAACAAGCAAACAAAGGTGTGCAGCGCGTTCTTGGCGTTCATGACCGTATAGTAATCGTGTGGGTATGAAAGTGAACAAGCGTAGTGCCCTACTACGTTCTGAGATGTTCTTCGATAACTAATGATTGCACACGTACTCACTGTAAGAACGCGGTAGGTGTCGTACAGATGCCTTCAATTCCACTTAAACAAACGATTTGACAGCTAAGCGACAAAACGTTCAAGGCGCACCGTATAGCATATTGGTCTGTTCCGTTTTAAATAGTGCACGCTCACTACAGGCGTTCATAACTTAGAGGATGAGCTCGGTAAGAACAGCCTTTTATAAGAAAGTGGACTATCACACGCACATGTCTATGCTTACAAAGAGAACAGCCGAAGTTTCACCATTTAGTTAGGCATACATTCGGTCACTTTCTAACAGCTCAACGATTGAAAACATACTAAACGTCGCCGTTAAAAGCAGATGGTCTAGTTTTGATGACTCGGTGATTACTCTCCATTTAATGCGATATTTTTCACTCACATCAAACTAAAAGTTGATAGTACGAAAACCCTGTTACTAATGCACTTATTTCCTTGAATGTCTGCAATATCAGAAACTCAGTGTAGCGGTTCTTTTATAAATTTTTACTAATCCAATAGAGATTATAATCACCTCCGTACAACTATACTTCCTTCACATTCCTTAACGATACTTTATTCGTCTCCAGTATTCAGCTAGTGCGATTGATGTTGCCATGCAGTTATTAAAAGTTAAGTGAGCCGTCGTCATACTGTCACGGTTTGGTCTAGTTATATGACTGAAGTCAAAATTTGAATGCTCACTACCAACTTTGGTCGAGTACAATGATCTTTCGCTTAGTTTGCTTGGATGTTGAAAAGAATACCGAATCATGGAAAGTCAATTGAAATTCCGTCAACCTTTTGATACCTTGTTTATTTCTTTTCAAAAACTATCATCCATTTGAAATTGTTGAGGAAATTCATAATTCGCTACGAAGCTGTTTTGTTCTGCTATTATCTTTCCAAATATCAATTTCATGAGACGTGTAAAACGGTAATAAGTCCCACTAGAATTCTCATGTCGAATGATAGGAGACGTGATGTTGATGAAAACAGATTTACGTTATTGAGAGCTTTATCTTCACGCTTTTTCACGGTCAACTTGTTTTTTATTAAAAGTAAATCTGAATTAGGTTAACTACGACTTCTTTTTTAGCGGTGCTGAGATTTAAACCTTGACTTGACTTTTGTCATTTCCATTATAGCAAAGCTGTTTCAGAGATGTCGGATACGGAAGATCAGTCAATGTCTCTGCCTCATCAGGTGGTGTCATGTTAGCTATCAATTTGCTTATGTATTATAGAACGGAAACTTCGCTGTATACAAGAGTTGTGGTCGAAGTTCACGACATCACAATGATCTTGCAGTCGTACAAAAACAATCAGGCGTTGCATAACACTCTCTTTTCTGGACAATAATGTAGCGAAAAGACGTCCATTAAAGCACAATCTTTATTGTCCAACACGGTAGTTCACATAATACGCGCGCGCTCGCGTTTATGAATCAGCATTCCAGTCCACAACAACCCCAGGTTTCCGTTCACGCGTCGTGCGCACTTCTGCTCGGCTTACGTGTTTGATCGGCGCCGTCGATCGTGGGGTTTCCCGCCTACCATTCTTCGTCCATTGGTCCGATTCCGTTGAGCGATGGTTCGTCCGGTCGCTCGTGTTGTCCTCCATCTGTCCACAATGGTCTTTGATCGTATTACATGGTGGTGTTGAGATATTCCCCCGAGTGTTGGAATAATCGAGCCTCCGATTTCGTTGTCCATTCTATTTTGCCTGCAATGTCTCGCCCGTTGGTTCGATCCGGTCGAGCAATGACTCATCCGACTGCCCCCGTTGTCCGCCATCCGATCGTTGAGGGTTTGTGAACGTACCTGCCTTTCGCGTTGAGGTACTTCGCCGAGTGTTTGAATCCACGCACCTCCGGCCTAACAATCCACTACAACATGACTTAGGTGTCACTAAAACACGCGAGAAAGCAGTAAATTAGCCTAATTCCACCTAGCTCGGTCATCCTAAAGTTGGGCCCCACTAACTGCTCAAATCACTTTTATCCACGGCGTCCATCAACCTACAGCAGCGATTGCCCAAAATAATATGAATTTAATCGCGATTGATTATAAAAAGCCAGGAGGCTTTTCCCCCAGGCCCTTCAGAGAAGTCGTATACGTCCTGTCACAAACTGTGACTTTATCATCACCGGGTAAGGCCAGCAAATGTGACTCTGTTGCAAACATTAGACGATTGCATGAAACTACTGACAATGTGGAGTGTGATGGGAAATAGGCAAGTACAGGTGACTTGGAGAGTCTTCCAGGTGCTTACTGCAGATATTTGTCAATAGAACTCTTTAGGTGCATGCAGCGTATATATGAAATTGCTCAAGTCAAGTCGGCCAGGTGATCTACACCAGCTTATCACATCCCGAATTAGATTGATCAGCACTCTAGTACCGAATGTCGAGTATCAGCACGGGATGATATTGTGGATATCAAATAGTGACGGAGGTGCACCGTTTTATTCAAACCTCTGCAAAAGTGCTTCGGTCGCTAGTTGTGACGATAGACAACATAATTAATGAGTTCGCAGAATTTTTGCATTTATCTGTGACAAACAACCTTAGTTTCATTTGGATGCCGGAATGTCAAATATGATAGATAGGTGAAGTGAAACGAGAGACAAGGATTAACTGTTTGTCCCTAAGAAATTTGTTAACAATTTCGTCAATAAGTCGATCCCCAACTCCTTCCGGTTAACCTCAAGCTGCAGTGTCACTTTACAGCAAATGCGTGCTTTTTAAAACAATTACGTCAAATATATTTTTCTCAGATATTTATCGGTCATCGTGTACAGGCATATCGGGTGCGATATGAAAGCTACAGCTAGATTCCTGTATCAAGCACCACATTCCAAATTGGCTCTAGATTCAAGTAGAAACGTCAGGCGTGTGTGTAGAGACCAACGGACGGCATCCAGCGTCATCAATAGCAAAACACATAACCCCACTAGGACACAGAGTCGGAACTTGTGTCTTCTTGATTCTTCGCAGAAGTGGTAGGGTTTCCCCAGTTTACTGAGGCTTTAGCTGTCAGATGTCAAGATCCACGCTTTGTTCGAAAATAATTTGTGTTGACGTTGCGGTTGTTCTGGTGGTCAGCATCGACATATTTTTAATTTCCATTCCCGTATCTGTCTTTCTAATCTACCACGCCTTGACTTCTGTCCCGTGGAGATGTACCCTTATGTTTGAATTTAGTTGTGTCCATGTTTGACCAGAATGTACGAGAACAACACATGAGTTGAGACTTCTCATTACTTTATTCAAGTTCATCAAGTGAACGAACTGCTTCATTTCCCTCATTATCTCAAATGCTATCCTGTACTAACCTGACCTATTCGTCATAATTACAGTAATGTCATGCCTTTAAGCAACATTTGTTGTTCTTCAGCCGTGAAGAAAAACTGGGTGCTGTAAACGGCTCCATATTTATCAATAGCTCGTTAGTGCATTGTGAACAGTGGTTCATATCATCACCATAGTATGCATCAACTAGGATGGGTATGGAGTCACTGTTATCGTCATGCGAGTAGTGATCAAAAGTTATTCGATCTTTCGAAATGCTCGTCTCATTCTTTCGTTGTGCAGCTTATCTTTGAGTAGTAAATTAGTTAGTGTCTAAAGTTACTGACAGTCTTTGTCGCGTACTGTTGTGGTAAAAACTATACACAGATATATTTCATTCGAAACGAAACTGTTTGGCTGCAACAGTCGTATTCTGGTTAATACACACCACCTTACTAGTCCTACGCAATAAACGCACTCAAGACTACCAGCAGCTCAGTCTGTACGATTTTTCACGCGTTTGCAGGAAAAAAGCCATAAGACCAAGAAAATTGAAGAAAATGTGATTGCACCTTTTAGAGTGAGAAAGTTGCGTAATTAAGTCCGGAGTTGTTCAAAAATGACTAGTGGATTTTGTTTTACAGTACTTGTGGGAGGCTGTTATCCTTCAGAAGCCTATTAGGCCAATGTGAACGAAACATATATAGGCGAACAAGTGTGTTCGATGCTTTGTTTCCTTGCCAGCATAACCTCATGGAAGATTGAGTGATTTATGTTGGTTTAGTGGCCGAACGTATTGTAGCTGGTGTTAGTTCGATTAACTCGTAGTAATGTGCTAACCCGTACAGGTTGGTCATCGACCCAGTCTACTTGAGGCCAGGGTAAGCGCAAAACCAAAAGAAACCGGGTTCAGTAACAGGCTACTGGCTCAAGCAGTCTGTTTTGGATAGTTTCAGCAGCGCTTTAATTTATCAACTCGGTTTGCCAATATTTGCTCAACATTTCCCATGACAAATTCACCATATCGTGGGGATGCTTAATGCTTACCGAAAAATAGTTATTCCTTTAAATCAGTGTTTTAAATCCGAATTCGTCAGTTGTGTGCAGAACATCAGTATGACGACAGTTCCAAATTTACACAATACCTGTATTCTTTGTCACAATCTGACTGAAAACAGTCGATTTTTTGCATCAGCACATATTTGATACGGAAATGTGTTGGTGATCAATGCGGAGATCCGTGTAGCTGTTGTCCCGACGCACTTTGAATATACAGTTTTAATTCCATAGTTTGATACATAAAAAAACGTAGAATGATACGATGATAAATGTTTCACTCAGACGTGTAGGAATCGATGGTCTCATTTAAAAGTTTGAACATTCCACACTTCATTCCACTGTCGGAAAAATATCTGGACTAGTCGACACCATGAGCTGTACAGTTATGTTGCTTTATAAATGTGGGAAAATGCATGCCTTGTCCGATTGACACAGCATACATAGATGATCCCGTTTGACTCCACCATAATTGTTTGTCGCGTGAAAGAATGAATGAGTTATGTAAATGTGTCCCGCTAGCAAAGTAATCATCTCGTCCATCAATTCAGCCCGCGTGTATTTCTAAACCCGTCAACAACTGACAGTGTATCCTAGTTTGCGTAACTGAAAACAGCACTACAGCTAATGAACACATCATAACTATTGTTGATGAAATGTTTTGAACGAGATAGGTAACATCATCTTGTGTCGACTGTGAACGTTGATGAGCACACAGATAATTATCACTAATGACCAGTTTGGCATTTATTTTGGCAATTAAAATTTTTTAGAACCTTGCGGTGATGACGACGTTGAACATAGTTTAGAAAAACCTTCCTCAGATATTGAAACACTCGTAAAGCTCAAGCACTTGAAATAATATCAAGATATAACGAGAATTAAGGATACCTGAAAACAGGTCAAAATCATACTTCTGGTCCACCGGCTTTGTTTGCAATTGATTTTGAACGCTCGCTGAAAATATTCTCGACTTTGGGTTCATCAATTTATAGTGTTTTGGAAATTGTTCACAAATAGACATAAATCAACGAACTCAGGTGTTGGCTAGCCGATGTCGTTAATTGAAATTTTCCCAAATCTTTCACATCTTTTAGACGTAGACTTAAGTGGAGTTTAGCCAGTTCAGCCAATTCGCCCAACGACACTCTGTCCAAATGTGTAACAAGCTTCTCAACAGCCACAATAATTCTTCGTTATCAAGATCAACATCATCAATCAACCGGTTGTGTCGATTTCGTTTCAGCTTTTCTGTGCGTTCGCCTAGTGCGCGCTCCAGCTATGCTGAGGTTTTTTTCCGAAATTGGTGTTAGTTTGTCACACACACACAACAACAACAACTGACTTACAATATTGTTACTGAGTATCCACCATCACGTTAACTGTTACTTTCTAACCTGAGTTTGGTCTCACATTAAATGAATAATACACTGAACTTTATTCCTCAGCGTGACATCGGTCAATAGATGACCCTGTTTACAACCTCATATTCACCATTGGTTATAGCCTGGTGTACAAGTCAGTAGGGATAAACGGACGTGATCGGAACGAGCCTTTCATGACCATGTTACTTTATGTCCTGTCATGTATGGTCTTCATTCCGAAAACATCGATAAGCCAAATATACTATGTTTAGTGTACCAGGTGCTCGTCAGAAACAATCACAATTCGGTGGTCAGGTTATACTGGCTACGAAGAAATATGACCACGACTCCTGTGTTGAAAGTTTATATTATCTTCATTCTCAAACCAGCATGGCCTGAGAGGGGTCTGCCTTGTTTATCTTCATCTAGTGTCGATTGTTAAGGTCGGATTTGGACTGAAAACCCTCTTTTTACTATTCGAAGTTGTGTTTCATTCACCAACTGTTTAGTAGTTGCTGCATGAGATGGAACAATTTGTGTTGCTTGCAAAAATGTCTATTAAACTAACAGATGCAGTTTATCTCAAAGTTAGTTTACGTATAGATCCATCAGAATGAATGCATGATAATAACCAACCGAAAGCTTGACGAGTCCAAGTGATATATTTTACACATTTATGAAACCGACCTACTCTGGAGCAGCTGTCTCCACTAGATCAAGGGATCGCGATTGGTTGTGATGTTAGGCAACATACTGTCTCGGCATGTAACACATTTTCCTTTGAAGTGAGGCATAGCAGAATAGACTGATATGTAATCAGTACGGCTTTGTTAGAGAAAAACGAATAACTCAGACTGGCTCATAGTTATCTGCAAAGACAAAAGTCGAACGAATATTCCTTCTCACATTTTCTGACATCAGAATCTCTGTAGAGTTCTGTCATTTTTATTGATTCGTGAAGGTTGGATGTTTGATGATGGCGTGATCACCCTAATACATTTGCACAAGACCTATCATTCTGTAAGCTGATCATCTGGTGACAAGGAGTAAGTGCAAACACAAACGCGACCCAGATAGGACACAACAGTTTTAGTACACCTCGAAAGTCTTCCAGACGTGTAACGCATCAGTCTAACTCTCAAAACACTGCACCTTGGGTCTGCAAGGGTAACCCAGTTAAGCAATCAGAAGCGTGCATTATGATGTCGGATGGCTGATCAGATAGCCGAGACACCGATTATTGCCTCCACTGAAATAAGATCGTCTATTCGCCATCTTTCGCTCATCCATATTCACTAATAAAGTGGCTTGTGAAGAAGAGACCGAAATCAGTCGAATAATATAACTTCCAAGAGAGACCAGTTGAATGATCAAGAAGTGTGTTCATGTTGTTAAACGTATTGTGTCAAGCGGCACGTAAATATAGCATTCCTGCTCATTGTCTCCTGAACTTCGGTGTTTAGTTCTTTAGATTTTCTCTACAGCTGACAATCACACGTCTATACCGATTTGATCTTTAGGTTCATCATATGACTGTAAAAGCTATATTTTGCTTGACATGGTCGAAAACATATCAACTAAAAGAGCGTAGTTTTTGCTCTCGGAGCAGCTCACAACTGTTATTTCAGGTTAACCAAAGCCGGCACAATACTGTGCTGTGGTATCTCACGGTTCGAACTGGAATGTAACCTCCTCGCCAAGTTGTTTGAACAGCAATGCACTCATCATATTTACGCTACCAATAAGCTCATATTCAAAGTTCAACTTCACAAAATCTTAACAAGCGTGGGGAGTGAACTATAATTTCCTCAATAAATTATGTTTGGTTGTCTTCTTGAAGATAAATCGCTGTCACAAATCAAACACACATTCGGCTAAACAACAATTCGCTGTTACTTCGTGTTTCTCAAGTCCTTAAAGTGTCCTCAGTTCATACTCTTAGTCCACGGGCGACATTTAGAAATAACAATATGGAGTATAATTTGCTATCGCATATACATTCTCTGCTGTTGTCAACACAGTCCGGTGAAATCAACATTTCGGTTGCTTTGACTACGCGCTTTCTTGCCGAGTTCACTTGCACGGACTCAAATTAAAACATGCTTAGTAAAATCCCTGAAGTCTCACACATCACCTTGTACACGGTTCATCAAGATTGCCGGTTTTCTAGAGCAGAAAACGCTAAAAACGAAGTCAGACCATCGAGTGAAACTTTGTATACCCACGCATCGGCTGCTACACCAGATTAGCTGAAATTCCATGCATGGAATGATAACAATCCATTTATCAATAACAAGTTTGCATTCTACCGAGTCGCAAGTCGTATACCAACTTATCGAGGAGATAGTCTACCGTAAGAGAAATTTATGTTTATCCAGCCCTGGAGTTTGTCCTCACTGCTTTGCGCATCGTATTTATTGTAGGTCATTTCGGAGCTAGAAAGGACGTCCATACACAATGTTGGTTGTGTGATTTCAATGCAAGCGAGCAGTCACTGTCATATAACTGAACCTTGCTGCGGTAGAATCATCAAGGTGAGCCGTAGCACACTATTTCACGCTGTTCAGTAACGAATGAAATCTGCAAATGAATGGCTCCAACTGGTGGTCTACAGTCTGTCGTGTAGAGCACCGTTGAGGCATCGTGCATCAATGAAGTTAGCTTTGGCCTGATGGACATTAAGAGCAAGCCAAGTTCAAAAGTAGATCTCGTAGATCAGTAGAGTAGGAACGAGTGTATGATCCCCGGATCATTTTTCACTGGATGTCTCCCCTGTGGGTAATTTCAACATTCAGCTAATCTTTAAAATCCAAGGATATTTGAATGGGTAAAACCACTTAGATAGAGAATTTCAGTTTAATTGCTGTGGACACTGCTTATGATCCTCTTTTCTGGCATTTAACTTATATCTGCCGCTATGTCAACAAACATAATCTGTTGTGACTTGTTGACACTGCGGGCAACAAGCGAGTGTGTCGTTATAGCACACACGTTAGCTTGCTCGATCATTCGTTACACGCCAGTGATCCGTAAACACGCCTTGACTCCGGCTGATTGAACGGGATTATGTGAACTTTCTGAGTGGGCAGTTGTTCATTAATTTGAACAAAACAGTTAGAAGACGAACACTGGTAGATGCTAGCATTTCGTATTGGCTCGCCAGTACCAAATAACCAATAACACGGGAACCTTTCAATTTAACGTCTACAGTACATCGGGGGGTATGAACAAGGAAAACAACAATAACAAAAACGTCCAATCGTGTGATCTGAATGACACTCACTACGACTTAGGACCATGGCAGCCTCAAGTTCACAAATAATTGTTTTTGTACAAACAACACAGGTTTGAACCGGTTTATCGCGACGGCTTCAGCAAATTTTAAGAACCGTGGGTTGTGGTGGCGCATTATGATGGTGAAGGCTGAGGTCAGGTTCACGTTGTGGCCAGTTGACAGGATGTGTCGTCCGATCGAAGAAGCTGGGGGCTCACGATTCTCTGTGACTACAGTGTCCGGTTGTGAGACCTGTTTGTTCATTAGCCTGTTTACGTTTGCATGTCACCCACCAATCTGCAATATATCCTTCATTACACCTCATTGTTTCTACAGACATTTTGGTCTCTTTCCTACAACGCATTATCATTCGAATGCTCCTGAATTTAGTATAATGGATACAACCTAGTTAAGAAGTTCAAACGTTTTGAAATAAAAGTTGACCCCTCATTTTACTCGTCACGGTTTATTCTGTTCATATGGCTAGAAATTATATTGTATTACCAATGTATCAGTGTAAACCGCCGCATCATTTTGCTGATAACGGACTCCCGGAGATGAAACTTTTCCTGACCGGACGTTTTACACACAGATCATTAGCGCAAAACCGGTTCAATACGTTAAACCATCGTTTTCTTTTGACTGATGTAAGCAAAGTGCCGTGGCCCACCTTCATTGTGTTCAGACAGAAAAATGTAAGTGTGCGATGTTGAAACGATGTTCTACGCGATCGGCTGAAATACTGAACGAGACGGAAATTTCACAATGTGTCTCAAAGCCTATCAGTCTGCAGGTCAAGGCTCTCCAGTTCAACTGCATTGCAGTGAGGCCCAACGAAGCGGTAACAAAAGTAGTTGTATACTTACCACTCTTGATGAGTCCATAAGGTGGGCCGTAAAATGTCTACCAAATGGAATGGTAGTTCACCTGGTGCAGCACATGTTGCGTAGGAGTGTGCAACCGTAAGGTTGCTTCCGCATGTTTTGATCAAGTTCGAGTTGCAGGTATTAGAAAGGACGATTAGTTGTACAGTGCCGGTTTGATTTTCGAAATTACCTTCAAACAGTAACCCTGATGACTTCGGCAATAAGCTTGCTAAGCAGCCAGGTTTTAATATTTTGGAACAGTTGATTTCAACAATACTATTACCAGTGAGTATTTTGGCAGATTTGATGTTACAGATGAAACCCAGCTGTGAAAAGTCAGCGCTTCGGCCGAAGTCCTGACTTTTCCTAGTTGGGTCCCATCCAAATCAATAATACTATATCGTTCCTTCAAGCAGAAGCGATAATCACTGACGTTGCTTGTCAAACATTAACGAACTAATCTGACGGTTCACGAATGTAACATTTGTCCCGAAGGTTTGCCTTCAGAAATACTAGTTGTAATTAGTTATTAGTTGTTATTAGCCTATTTCCTATATTCGCAAAGATAGTAAATTAATCGTGGACCGAAATCAGCGAAGACCTACAGGTCCAACACTTCCAACCCCGACTATATCGGTCTGAATAAATACAGCTTCACTGGGTCCAATACCAAGGAAGCATGTGGACCACGTAAAGTTGATTTCAGTTGGTGAACATCTCGACATCTCAGTTAGCCTGGCAACGCTCCGGCAAATCAATTCATCTACGTGCGATCAAAAACGAGCGTGCAAGTCAGGGACCAGAGGACTGTTGATTCGAGCGGTCACTTATGGATATAACTTGGGCAATTTGGGCATTTACTTGAAGAGATCATTTTCAGTGGGACATATCAGGTAACACTGCAAAATCCAACTGTTCTCAACACCATTAATTCCCTCATATTTACTGACGGATCGCCCAATTTTTCAATTTGATGTCGTCCCCAAACAGATGCAATCGTTTGCAATTTTTCGGTCATGATTGCCTTCTCTCCGCCCTCCTAGCTGCCAGAGACGTTAGTTACTAAACCCATTAATTATCCTACGGAGCGGAATAACCTCTTGGACTGCACTATCAAGGTATGTGAGCTTTCGAGAATGTACTTGTGAAGGTTTGAAAAGAGGCTGGAAGTCAGCTTTTGTGCACTGTTAACAAGAGTATGCCTGAAAATGTGGCAGAACTTACCAAAGCAAAAGCTGATAACATGCGTAATCAAACCACCAGCTTCCAAATCAAAGTTTGGAGTGAACCAAAGCCTTTAATACCCGGGGACTAACTGACAGTCATTATTTCAATTATTCAGTGAAACTTTTATTGCTTACTGTAAAAATGATCTATTTTCCGTCATCTCAGTCAGGTAGATCTAGGGAAACTGCGGGAATTTGATAGGCATTTGATGCCAATCTATGCGTGAACACTTGTACTGGAAGAGCTTAAAAATTAAGGTTTTGGCCGGACGCATCTGGTCAGTTATGGAATTACGAACCTAAACTTGGGATGTGCCGCTCGTGAAACAAACGACTTAGCAATTATACATGAAGTACCGGAAATACCACAGTGGAAAACAGTGGTCGGTATTGTGGCTTATAATGGATAAAAATAGTGGACTATTTAGATAGTTTCTTTGAGACCAACTTACTGACCACGTCAAGTACACAAGCCATTTCCGGTAAACTACAACACCATTTCATACTTCACGTAATGCCAAAGCTGGTTTTTGACAACCGGTTCTAAATCCACAGGGCCGAATTCTGAGCTTTTAGCTGAAAGACGGAGTTCGCGCACCATTTTTCCAACCCGTGTAGTGGCCAATAGCAATGAGCAGTAGAGAAGGCATCAGAACAAACCGAAGCGATTGTTTTCGAGAACCAAGAACACATGCAGATACTTGTCTTACTCTGAGGGAAAAATGAGATACGTCCTCACGATGGACCGAGACCAACTCAACGCAAGAACACTTTAGTCAAAGAACGTCCAATTGCAACGGCTCTAACCTATACAGAGGTAAAGCCACCGACCGCACTCAGAAACGAGTGTTCCGACGGAAGCGCTATTAAGATCGTGGGTCAAAAGAGGTAATATCATTGATGCCAGGAGAAGACGTTTAGGCGCAACCTGGGTAGGCAGTGGAAGAGATACTATCGAAGTACGTCAGGTAGCCAGGACCTATGATGTTAGGGTGATCGGGATTGTGATTTGTTGAAATCTTTTTAAGATGGGGGTGATGCTGATGAAAAGAAACAAGTTGGACTGCTATTATACGAATACTATTCGAGGACACATCAATAATGTCGGTAATCGTAAAAGAGCACGCTGTGTTAAAAGTTGAGTACTGGACAAAATCAGTGAGGCAGTGAAAAGCGAGAGAAGAAAGGATGTAAAGAGAGCTGAAACCGATGATGGTCACTTTACACATACAACTTCAGACCAATTGATAAAACCAAGCACATTATCCAGTGAGTAAAATACGAGACTGTCAAATGGTGATGTCACTAACCAATGTGAACGAACAATATAAATAACAGCATGTCCTCCACCAGGTCAGGAGAAACAGTAAGACAATTGAGAAGCAATACTGGATAAAAATTAACCTTAAGGATGGAAAACAAAACACGTTGCCAAACGAAATCATATGGACAATTCGCCAATGAAAGCGAACATAGTGACTGATCAGTAATCTCCAGCATTCTTCGTAAGTATTCCCATGATATTCAATGAGACGTACGTTGATCGAATCCCAGTCTTAGCTTCATCTAACCAGAGCCACCATGACAATAACCATCTATGCGCGTTGTTGCTGGGTCGAATGTGATTTTTCGTGCCTAACGTGAGGTCAATGGCGTAGTGGTAAACACGATTGTCTCATGAACATCGTGTCCGTGGTTCAAGTCCCGGCAGTGGCGATGATATGCACTACTAACGAGCTCTAATGAGAGCGAAACTCGAGTCTAGTGCTTCTTTTCGAAAGGGGCCGATTGGAAAGTCTATGGGGATGCGACAGCTGCAATCAACTGTGGGTGATGTTCAACTTGAAACAAACCAAGTAGTTTCCGGGACAGTCGTTCTGAATTCGTTCTCGTATATACACGGATTAAATGATTCTACTGATATTATGTCTTCCCTGTTTTGAAATGCCGTGCTTGGAATAATGCTTATTTTGATAACTGAAATAACCTAATCCGTGTACATGTTATACATAGTATATGATTGCGCCTAACACCCTATCGCATTGACCCGTCATTCCCATGCCCTTGTAGGCCTAACTGTAGTTTTCATCAAGTGCTCGCAGTTTCAGGAAATAGTCACAAGTTATGTCAAAAAAATCAAAACTAATCACATTGGTCAGAAAACACATTAGGAGACGACCGAGTGACTGGAAGTCACATTGCGAGAAAAATACAACTATTGCTTTTGCACGGCTGAATCTATGAGGTGCTTTACAAGCAACGTAATCTGGCCGAGACCAAAACGTCTCGCATGAGAGGATCTCTTAAATCACACAAAGACGGCGACCATTTCCGACCACAATCGACCATGAACAACTTAAATTATCGTAAGGTTGCTCGTTGGCTTGTTAAAGTGTTTGGAAAGGTGCGTCAAAAATTAACTCAGCATTTTGTCAAAGATATTTCTAATCAGGCGGGAGCCTTGAAAAATGTTCCCGGGAGTGCAATACCAATATTTTGTAAAAAGGTTGAATGAATTTATGTCAGCATCTCTTCACAAAATTTGGTTGTTGCGATTTCCTTGTGCGGCAAAAATCTTTACAACCCAATTCCCTTCGACTACTTTAGAGACTTTATTCATTTGTTGCAACGCTGGTTAATACGATCTCAAGCCATCCCGACTGTTTGCAGAAGACTCAGCAATGAGGTACAACGAAAGTGTATTGTATATTGTCAAAAGGGCAATAAATATGAAATCAATAAAGCAGCTGGCTTCATTGGCTTGGCTTCAGTAGCTTGGCTTCGGCCTTGACCGACGACTGTGTTGGTCACCCCATAACATGTTCCAGGGTTGTCGTTTGGTCCATGTTTATATCTTGTCTGATACGTTTGTTTGACCTTTTGGTGAGCGCTGTATGGCGTGTTACAACTGTCTGGAGCCGTTCCTGACAAATTTGAGCACAACATTATAAGATTTGAATTGTGAAACATCTCATTTTAGAGAGGTAGATAAAATAGCTATGGGTAGTTCTCTTGATTTCACACTTGTCAACACTTTTCTAAGAATGACAAACAGATTACTTTCAAACCATATTAATTTAACTGCATTTTGCATACGCTACATTGAAGACATTTTGGTATTTACTAACTGTAACCATTTTATCACGCTCTGTGATATCACGATTTTTTCGTACCCTTCTTTTTCTGTTACTTTCAAAATGGGATCTGGTAATAGCCAAGTTTTCTTTGGATGTTTTACTTACCCGGTAATGAGACGAGACACTGTATCGCTTTGTTTGTCACAGTTCCATTTGAACTGAGCAAATTTTGTCGGTTTTGTGTGAGTCAACCCTAAACGTGGGTTGACTGAAGCAACATTAATCACAACCCGCCGAATTTGCACGACTGATAAGTTATTTTTTGGAAAAGATATTCTTAACATGTTCGTTTTGCTAATGGATATCCGCAGAAGTTTACTTTTATCCAGAGTCAACCGTAACCTACTAGACTGGTTGTGTACACTATTTGCAAGAGTTTGCAACAGTTTTCCAACAGTTATCACTTCGAGGAGTTCATTTGGATAACTCAGTTCGTCAAGTGCTACGTTCAGCCTCACCTTTAAGGTATCCTGCGGCTAAACTGTGCTTATTTGCGAATATACCGACTGATCAAACATTCATTTGATCATACCCATACCTATGTTGAAAGAATGGCTTCTGTGGCGTATTCTCAACACCCAGCTTAAATTCAACAATGAACCGCTTCGTTTGACTAACGGAGTCGCAATGAGGTCTTCAGTGGGCATACTAATAGCGAATATTTTAACTGGTAAGCTGGGACGTCAACACTTTCACTGCTTGGAATTTCTGAGCTTCTGGCGTGGCTGCGTAGCTCAGCTGGTAAAGCACTTGCCGCATTTGAGGATGTTGTTTCTGTCGCTAGTTCGAACTCAGCCTAAGCATTGTCTTTTCACAGTGGGGTCTCATCTAAATCATCAATTCGTCCAAACTACTCGTTGGTATGAATGTTAATTGCCTTTCAGGCCCTACGCTGGAAAATGATATAACACATACCAACCACATAAATCTCATTGATGTACATACCCACACACAGCCTAATGTATAATTTAAACGAACGGTTTACTTTCAAAATCGGGGTTTGTGTTACAAACTGAAGCCGAGGATAAAGTGACATCCATGTACGGTAGGTTGTTTGAGGAAAAAGTTTAATCGCTTCAGCGTACTACTCATGAAAAAAATACATGGACTGTCTGATATCGTTAATTTGATTAATTCTTTACGCGAGTATCTGGTGGGCGCAATACTTAACGGGGTGGAAGCAGCTGTTCAGAAACGATGCTTAGGAGGTACGATCGTCTATCACAACAGGTTTCATTGGTATTGACAATCCCAAAAGTTTTGCTGATTTGCAAATCAACGCGTCCTCAATCTCTCCTAACGAAACCGTAGCATTACAACTGCCGTTCAGCGAGGGCAATGCACGCCAGTTGATTTAACAACAGCTGGGGTCTGCTGACCTCTCCATGTTTCATGCTATGAAGCAAACGGTAAGGTACAGAACTGTTCGGATCCCAACCCTGCCCATCAACTATGCAGTATCGCGCTTCAAAACAAACGTAAGTAATGTCCACGAATATGCGTGCGCAGCGCGTTTTGTTGAGTTAAATGAGCGACAGCTTGGGAGCAGGATGGCTTAGCCCTCACCGAAATGGGTCCAAAACTGCTACGCAGCCGGGCAGGATGAAAACCGAAACCCAAGAGTAACTACTGTCACTGGTCGAAAAGTACCATTTGTGGCTTCAGCACGCGACTGACCACAAAAAGGAGTTTCGTGTATTTTTGCATGCTGAAACCATCTACTGTAAACCCATATAGAAATGCGTCGTAAGCTGTTCCAGTGGGTATGGCATTTTGTCATTCTTCTGTTTGCTGTTCATATTCTGGGTGGGAAATGGTTGGCTGAAATTTATGCGTACATATCAGTTTCCACATCCACGACGATGATGTGTTGGCTTATCTCAATCCATACGCAAAACAAACGCAAAACACAATAGCTGTTGTTAAGTATGGACCGAATATTAAATCAGACATCGACAATATATAACGTTTAGTTCGTTCAAGAGTATTGGTCATCTGAGTCGAGCAATTATAACAACAACGCACTTCGAATTATCAATACAGAACTTTATTTGAGATGCGTTACCATGCGGAAGGTGTATGCTTTACTAGGCCAGTAACCCGAATCGTAGGAACAACACGCACGAGAAACCCCCCCGCACGTTCACGTTTAATGTGTGCAGCTCATCCTGTTAACTACGCGTCCAGCGGTATGGGAATATGTGTCGATCGATCAGACACATGTTCAGGTGAGAACGTGGCTGGATTTATCGACAGAGCAGATGTCAACGTGTGACATTTGCGTTGATAAGTATTGATAACTACTGTTGCAACGCTGGTGGATACGACCTCAAGCCATCCCGACTGTTTGCAAAAGATTCAGCAATGAGGCACGACGAAAGTGTCTTGTATATTGTCAAAAGGGCAATAAATATGAAATCAATACAGCAGCTGATTTCAGTAGCTTGGCTTCGGCCCAGACCGACGATTGTGTTGGTCACCCATGACATGTTCCATGGTTGTTGTTTGGTTCATGCGTATGTCCTGTCCGGTGCACTTGCTTGACTTTTTGGTAAGCGCCGCGTTGCGTGTCAGAACTGAGATCATTTTATCTCGAGCCGTTCGTGACACATCTCCCTTCAGGTGTTTCGTAAGTAGGTTGCTTCGGGTTTATCTGGAACTGTACAGCTTGTTTCCGTCGGCACGCTGAACGGTGTCTGTTTTGCGGGTTTTGACTTGTTTTCTGAATGGGGTGGTAAACGACTGACGATCCCTTTAAGTCAAACGTATCCATGAGAAGGTCGAGACTTAATTGTTGTGGTTCGGTACAGGACAGGCTGCATTCGGTCCTTCGAAACTGGCTGGCATGTCGTTTCTAAGCGTGCGAATTTACTTTTACGTTTAGGCCACGTGACCGATTCTTTCGATGATGTTATCGACAATCCACTTCTGTTGGCC
>JTDE01000021.1:249434-283750 GCA_014338405.1 Paragonimus skrjabini miyazakii
CACTGGAAGTGGTTCCACTCGGGTCGTTTTAGTTGCTCATAGTTTGGGCAGTTTATACGGGCATTCTTTCCTTCATATGCAAACACCAATTTGGAGGAAGAAATATATCAAAGCGTACATTGCTGTGAGCAGTCCGTTTGGCGGTACTATGAAGGCACTCAAAATGTCTGCATCGGGTGAGATTGCGCGAAACAATTTCGTCAAGATTCATTTATTTCCCCATTCAGTGTGGTGATCTCTCACTTACTTATGCTATCTGAAATTTGCTTGAGCACATAAGTTTGAGTAATATTTTCATGGGTTCATTACTGACGGTTTAAGTAGCTCTCGACTTTGATTTAGTTTGTGGTATCAACCAGTCATTTTCATTGCTTCACGAAGGCAGGCGATTTTAGAAGATTGAACATGTTTGTATATGAGCATGTTTTATTGCATTTTGTATCGTGCTTTTCAGTACACTGTGTTCGTTGGAGTTTCCTTGAAGTCCGATATTCGGACCCATAATACTGAGATGAAATCGTTAATTCCAAATCATTGGAATCTATCCTGTCCACTGATTGATAACGCAGACTGCTCGCTGACTAATTTTTCTCACACAATGTAGACACAAACTCAATTCGTATTCACTCAGTATTTTTTAACTGTCTTCTATAAATAGGTCATATCCGTTTGGTCTCCGCCGCTAATCGAATGGTCCTGCGAAAATTGCAGCGATCGTTCCCATCACTTCCGTTCATGGCTCCCGACCTCCGACTTTGGCCGCCGAATGAGACAATTGTTATAACACCCGAACGAAACTACACTGCACATGACATGGAACAGTTTTTCGGGGACATTGGTTATACAGATGGTATGTATTTTAGTATCTTAACAGTAACAATACAAACCTAACCAGAAGCCAGTTATGTATAAAAAAATTAGTGCAAAATGTTTTGTTTAATGTGATAAAATTAGAAGAATCGAATATCTTCTCTTAAATCATCAACGACTTGATTTGGATGTGTGTAAGTAAGGCAAGCGCTCGACAAATTGATCAGACTGATGTTCTCAAGGTAAATGCAATTAAGCTGACGTATGTCTTTGGAAAGTCAACCACATTTTTGAACACTGGTATATGTCTGTAATGCTTTAATACGAAGTCGTTAATGTCCATTCTTATATACCTCAATTTCACGAATGTGAAAACAGCAACGGTGAACGCTGGTGTTCTGTTAGAATCTTCATCCAATTTCCTATCAAAATATCTATTGTTACTAGCATCGTCTGATGTTTGTAACTAGAGCTACCTTGTATGACTTCGGGCGGGTTTGACGAATGTCCATCTGTTCAAACTTATTGGGTGAGGCTAAAAGACCAGCTTTCGTCATATATCTGACAACCAACATTTGCAATTATCTCCCCAATCCTAAACATGCTTCGTGACGATACATCTATATACATAAAAATATATGTCTCCAATGATTAAAAATTCCCAGAGTAGTCACTGAAAAAAACGGTGTAACGAACAAGCTCGTTTCCGGCTATTCATCATCAGGTCAAGTACACAGCACTTGTATGAAACATTGTTTTCCGGGCGAAACAGAACTAAGCAAGTAAAAAGTTTAGTTGAGATCAAACACGTCCTTGATACTTATGGAGTAAACGTTTTGACACAAGTGCGTAAACATTATGGCGCAGCAGGAACCGCAACAGTTTGATCGGTCATGGAGAGGTCACGTTGACGGTATGGTGCCAAAATCGCGCTGGTAATCGATAAAAACGTATATCGAAACATTGCCTCCATATGTATGAAGGACGTGTTTGACTTCAATTGATTTTGTTACTTGTTTATGTCCGTTTCGCTCTGATAACAACGCCTCATTCAAGTTTCCTGTGTTTAGCCTGATGATGAATAACCGGAAACGAGCTCTTTTTTGCACCATCTTGCCATGTCTACGTGTTAGGAGACAACAATCACTCCCGCTTTCCCGTATACCAAACAAATATTTGAGGTGTGTGGTAGTCATTTCACGCCGGCATGTTAATATGATTTCCATCACAACCTTTCTTACGGTTCACAGGTTACCAAATGATGGAAGTTGGCAAGGCTGGACAAGATTTTTTCGAGGGTCCCACTCACGTGGATGAAGTGTACTGTGTCTATGGAACGAAAACACCCACACTGGTACAACTCATCTATGACTCATCGTTCTCGGATCAGAATCCACAAGTAGTGAATGGTGATGGGGACGGTTCGGTTAATTTGAGAAGTCTGGAAGTTTGTCGTGGTTGGAAAAATGTGAAAGAGATTACATTACCTGGTGCTGAACATTTGAAAATTCTGAGAGATGAACGGTTGATTGACCAAATCAAACGGGTTGCTGGATTCCATGGAAGTTGATCTTGTCTGAACTTGTCTCAAAACAATATATGTGAGTTGGAGCTACATCATGTCTTGTTTCCAAATGGTGAAGGCATGATTTCGCATTGGGTGAATATGTCGGGGAACCAAAAACGGCTGATTGTCAACTCAGTCACTACACCAGTAACTTCGGTCATAATTTACCGTCAGAGTGTGTATGTCTTCTTTCGTTTATAATGTGGAGTACAGTATCCTCTGAAACATAGAACAAGCTGCGTTGTTTGATTTTCAAGTAGATGTTAGTGGGAGTTCCAGGTGTTAAACTACTGTTGAATGCTGCTTTTTGTGGTCACAACCTTTTGGGCTTAGGAACCGAATGAAACAACCACGGTCATGAGGCAACAGATTAGACATGTCGGTTGAGTCGAATTATTTTGATATCGGCTTCTTTATGGATATGTCCTGCAGGTCTACCTGACGTTGGCGTCACAAATGATTGAAACTAGGTTAATTTCAAAGTTGCGGTCACCAGACTGTAATCGTCAGCTAACAGCTGTTACATCCTGATCATTACGAACGCTGAACCTCAGCGGACTTCGATTGTTTACAAAACAAGAATAAAGTTAACACGGCCCTATGACCGGTGACCAACGATTGGTGATTCGGGCTGACATGTCGCAGTAAACCAGAATTGAGTCTCAATGCTCTATCCGAACTGAGAACGCATGATCAGTCCTACAATCTATCCTGAGAACATACATAGAAGAAACAACAGGAAACCCTGATCGGATTTTTCATTGTTTTATGGTTGTTGCAGCCATTATTGGCGTCTCCGGCTTTTTGCAGATCGCTTAATTACTGATGAGCAATCGGGAATTTGATTTATTTCAAATCAAACATCACCCACATTTGATCGTAACTGTCGCATTCCCATAGACTATCCAGCCGGCCCACTTCGAAAAGAAGCACTAGACTCGGGTTTCGCTCTCATTAGAGCTCGTCAGTAGTGCATGTCATCGCCACTGACGGGACTAGAACTCCGACCACACTGTTTATGAGGCAACCGTGTTTACCACTGTGCCATTGATCTCACGTTAGGCACGACCGAATTATCATATGTGAACGATCAACCACTTTCGCTTGTGAGTAATGATCAGGTTGTCCGATCGTCTCGATAGGAGACAGTTACTGTCTGTTAAATCCAATCGATAACCCCGCGATTAGGACTTCCTAGACAGGTCGAAATCTCCGATCTCATTAAACCTGCTAGGCGATATTTTAAATTACTGATGAGTAGTCGGGGATTTGGCTTATTTCAAGTTGACGTTTCGCTTAATGTTTAAATCCATCTCCTCTACTAATTGTCACTTTATAGTTAGCAATTATCGGATCAGCTCTAACCGGCCCGGTGTATCTATGCTTGCATGCGCATGTTGGCACACTGAGCCCTTGGAGATGTATGTGGCTTGATCGTTTCAGTTTAATAAAGACTGTATTGAGCTCAGTTGTCTCGCTTGCTCATTTTAGATCCGATCAGTAGAGCTTTTATGGACTACTTGTGTTCAGTCTGTAGAACTAGTCTTGCTATCTGTCGGGCGGTTGCGTTGGTGGACGAATGTCGACATGCCCAAAATTCCCAACTTTGATTTTAGAGCCACTTTTGGAATGAAAGTTAATCCCTATTTGGTAGTAAGGGCTTATTGCATTGAAGCACCCATTACTTAGAGTAGGATTACATGAGAAACTGTTAATATTCAGTAGGCAACCAATACGAAGGTAAACTCGAATGTCTGTTGAAGCAAGGGTAGGCGGAATGTATACTGCTGAGGAAAACAGCCGTGTTAATTAAGGGTGAGAGTGGGCACGCACAGCACTGACTACGCTTTATAGCCTAAGTGCCTGAGACGCGCGCCGCCTTCCACATGTCGGTGAGTGCACACCACGTGGACGCACACCTGACAATGCGGTATCTCAACCGGTAAGCAAACTGTTCACCTGACCCGGTAGTGCGATGTAAACAGATCATTGGGTAAGGAGTCAGGTGATGAGTCGCTAGAATCGATGTGTGCATTACGCCCACAATCGTTAGTTGTGTCAGGCGAAGTAAACCAACGGAAGTGAGTAAGCTAGTGTCTCAAAATGGATTTGAATGACCGAACCAAAATGTGGGCAGGCACAGATTGACACGGAGTGCTGGGATAGACAAACAATGCTATCACGGGAAGCGAGTCGGTTGGATAGTGAACTGGTGAGCAGTTAGGCACCAACCCCCAGGTGAATTTGCAGCCAACGTGTAGACTAATCAGCTTGCAGAGGCACCCTAACTGAAGACGATTTCGTTGTTACTTGTGTAAAAAGTACACTTAACTGTGTTCAACTTTCTGATCAATGTTCATTGCTCCAAATTGAAGAAATTAAGTTTTATCTTTTCCAGAGCACACATTTTCGGTTAAAAGTGGGTAGTTGAACGAATTATAAAAAAGTCGAAGTTTAAAGGAGATTAATGTCATTGTTTGGTGCCACTAAAGTTGGGCAACAGCTGATTCAGCTTTTGCTCGCTTAGGTGACCGCATTGTGACCGGGGCAGCTACAGTGTTGGCACCTGTGCTGGGAATGTTAATGAGCTTCTGATCGAACTCAGCCAAGATACTAATTAGTATTTTGTTACTATTCTGAAAACGTTCTTTGATCTATTCACTATGAAAGCATGATACAGTAGCTTGTGCTATCGGTTCGTCAAATGGTCAGTGTGCACGGCCTAAGTTTTTCACTGGTGAAATGAAATGAATATTGTAGCTCTATTGAGATCGTTTCACTCAGTGAACTGTTGACAGTATAATGGAATCTTCAGAATTATTTCTGATATGGAGTGTAGTAAAATTGACAACTTAGAAGAGACACGATTGCGAAAAACTTGGACTTCAATGGAATGCTATTAAGTGACACAAACGATACAGTTTCATCGCTCAGTAATGGCTTTAGTGGATTTCAGCATGAGCTGTATGAAAAAGCTTGCCGGGATATTCAATTGCTTGGACCAATTACTGGAGTCCATAAGACGCAGTGGATTGGGGGCAACCAATTCCAAATATGACACTTCCAACCTTGCGGGTTGGCGTCAGCTGGTTGAGCTCTTGTCGCGTTTGGACGTGCTATTTCCGTCCCTGATCCGAGTCTAACTGGAAACCTCAACTTTCTTGCAATTACGTCTTTACTAGAGTTATCTTTGTTCTTGTGGGCTGGAGCGGTGTTCGAGATCCAAGGTTGTGAATTCGAATAAAACATCGACATGGTAATCTTCCTAACCTAGGTTTCTCTTTCATTCAGGAAATCGACAGTAAACATTTTAGTAACCAATGAACTCTCCCTTCACAATCTTTAAACCATACTGATTACCAACAGTTGCTTAAATTTCGGAGGAAACTTGGAAGATGGTGATGCGCATGACACTGAAGTCAACGGAACTCTTTCGAAGTATATAGCGCCAGCAGGACATAACCATAGTTTCATCCTACTGCAACTGTTGGAGCATCGACACTCATAACCAGCGGACGGTCTTAATCCTTCTATACAAGAATCCTGCCTTTGATTCAGTTGGTGATAGCCTAATCTAGAACTGTTATCTTCTCACTGAGGTCACAGAGAAATGTGTGAATCGGATAGGATTTTCGTACACTCACTCAGCAAGCAGGGTGAGAGTTTATGAACAACTCTGTATAATGCACATTACTTCGATTCTTGTTCATTAAAGGTTTCCACAAATTTGTAGTCACCGAGTTCAGTGACTTTCCTTCCCTACCACCTGCATTCCTTGTCCACATAGAAGGACCCCAACCAAGCACTTGCAGATGGTTTATGATAGAATTAGGTGCAACTTTTGGGGAATGTAACTTGGGATATAAAGTTGGTAGGCTGTCTGAGTAGAAGTTTTTCATTTCCAAGTCTTGTTGTCGGCCCAAGGTGTTTAAAACAACCATCCAACTTAGTCATACTAACAAGCATGTGGTTAAGCTAATACATCCTGTCGGAGAAAATGAAAACACACACGTAAGTAATGTTATATACGCATCAAAAGAAGTAGTGCAGTTTAGAAGTACCGCTTTGAATTGTGTTAAATTCGACCATCGAAGGTTTGTATGATCTTATTACTTCAAGCATGATCAAAGGAAAAGTCATCATGTACAGTAAGTCAACCTATGGCGAAGTGGTCATCCAACTGCATTGAGCACATATACAAGTATGCATAGAAGAGATGACAAAAAAGTTAGAAAAAGCTGTTAACAGAAAGACATATTCGATAGGATGTGTGGATTGCCTGTTTGCTTTATTCGCTGGTTACTTTCTGTTACTTCTCAATATAGCGGCGTATGTAATAAACAACTGCTAAACAACAAAGACAACTGGTGAGTAATCTGTCCAAAGAAGGAAAACAAGCAGATGAACAAAATGAGTGAAGGAGATTACAGTTTGCAATGAGACCAGAGCAGTTCCCCAATTAGAGTTACTGTAATGGGAACCTTGGCCAATCGGCGGTCAGCTGCCACACCATCCTGGCAGGGTCGCCAAAATGCAACAGGCAAGTCCGACGTTCTGGTTTCGTCTACACGTTAAATTCGCAAAACAACTTTGTGCAACCTAGAGACAACAGAGGACAGCGTTCTTCTGAAGCAAGGGTTCCAATGATAGACGTAGAAGAAGATAGATACAAACATGACCAACAGGCCCAGTAAGACATGCAAACCACTTACACAAACGAAAACCACAACGGAGCGAACAACACAGCAGCACGCTGTGTTACACTGACTACCTCAAGATCGTGAAGAGTAATAATGCACGGACCAACCAAAAGCAACAGGTATCTCGCCCAATAGCAAGGGCAAATGCAAACACTATTGGTTCTCTGTGAACAGGATCTTTGTTTGCTGACAAAGTGAGATTGTTAACTGCTGCTCAGACCACTGTCGTTCTGATTTTCGCGACGCGGTAGCTAAGTGTGCGACGCAATTTGAGCAAACAAGCAGTACGTAATATACTCGTTGTTGTTTCGTTTGCGTATTTGTGACTGATAGCATAGGCAGCACTGAGAAGTGTAGAGAGGAGCATTCTCTCTGCAGATGAGTCGCCTTCAGTTTACCATGAACCCCTTTTCAATTTGAATGGATGTACAATTAGTCGCGGATGGAATTGTAAAGTAGTACCACAGGAGGTGGAGACCCGTGGGGCGATTGTGGCATATGACTCCAGCCTGACTCATAACTGCGCCCTGAGAACAAATAATATTCGCGGGAAGGCGGAACACACACCCAAGTGACTGATGCAAACAATGACTCAACGCATATCAGCATACCAACACCTGAACAGTAATTCTACATCTTCGATCGCGAAACACCTAGTCACAACAGGTCATGTGGTTAAACCCCGTCACTTCGTTCATGGTCCTATTGCGCATTCGAGTTCTCCGAGGCATTGCTAATTCGACGTCACACACCGGCCGTCTGTTGACAAAAGGCGATGACGCAATCAATTGCACTCATGTGATGCTCGTTCATTTCATTGTTTTATCGTTACACGCTTCACCTACATCACCGAAGGTTTTATGTAATCGACTGGTAAGACTAAACGAAATGTTTACACCTGGCAATGCATATCGTCTTACCTACATGATGAACTGGATAGAGGGAACTCAACGTTTCAAATTTCTCAGACTCAGGGACATATCCGTTTACTTTTCGTCGTAGGCACAAACCAGTTTTGCAGATATGGACATCATCGTAACTGCAAATTGACTGATAGGTTACAGGTGAGACGGAACACTTCGGTGGGTCAGGATTATGAACAAGGTGAGCTAACCTCCAAGTTGCGAGTAGCAGCCGCAACTCAGCTGTAGAGTATTCACGAGTTGGAGAAGAATGTTATATTCGGCTTACGTCACCTGTGATATGGTCACCTTTGAAAGGTAGGTCCAGAAACACCTGCTTCTTAGGAACCATACTTACGGTAACCGTGATCATTTGTTTCTGGCTGTGAATATCAATGAATTTCTCGGGATATCCGTTTGTGTGCAACACTACTTTCAAATTCGCTTCTTCGGTGCGGGTCTATCAGGCCTCTCGATATTGACAGTACCGTAGCTGGTTGCACATTCTGCACCGGCTGCAGCGTTACGCAACCTCAGGTGAGTGAAATTGTAATACGTATTACATTGGCTGCTGCCATAGAGTTAATTATTGGAATGCCGCTACTTTGAGATTATTAGGTATGAGGGCACCCTGCAGTTGAGTTAGCCCCGACGCGGTTAAACGACTAGGCTGCCACAAACTGGACTCCTTTTAGATTGAAGCTGACTCCGGTTGATAGGTAGCCCAAAATTACTCAAGAGTGGGTTACGCCCATAGTGAGGGTAGCCATCCAGACACTTCGGCACAAGTTCGTGGTGACCCCAAATCTTTCGATTAGTTGCATCATCAGAATTAACCTCTCAAGCAGTTTAGGATGCTGCATATGCCAGCCAAAAAGTCAGCCAACCACGTCGTCCCGTAAGATGCTTCTGAGACATCTGTATGACCATATACAAGTATACATGATCTATACATTAATGCGCTTGATGCAATGAAGTCAATCAGAGAGATAGGTGAGCAGGTAAACAAAACAAACTACAGCGTATACGCAAGTAGGCCAGATGCACTTGCCGTTGCAATCAGGCGGTTTGTGATGTCATGAGACAATGTATCAGTCTTCACTATTAAATCGTTGCTTGAACATTGTGAATCCTTCTGAAAACAAACGGAAACATCTAAATGAATTCCATCAGTGACAGAGCCATCGTCAACTTTGATACATCTATGATGCCTCAACTCACTTCTTCCAGTTACGTGCATCCATAAACGTTTCCTACGTTATCACCGTGTTATCATACTTGTGGACTATAGATGACAATGTGCAATACTCCGATTATCATCAACAAAATGCGATAAAATTAAAGACAGATATCGAAACGGAAATGGACAAGGAAAGAGAGGAGCTAGTCACAACGATTATGACAGTAATTACTACGATTTATCTGAATGTATTGAATAATATTTGGTGAGCGGTTTTCAGAACAATCAACATCCAACCTGATCTGCAAGCAGAATTACTTGGGCGGTCAACTGGAAAACAAATACTTGATAAGTGATAAAGATATGTTATATAGACATAACAACTTATATTGGTATGCCTTTCGTCTGGTTGAGCGGGTACAAAATACGGAACGACCATCTCTCTGGAATAGCTACTACTTGAACTACTGGGAGACGTTTATTGTAAGGAGATTTAGCTGACTTATCAAAAGTAGTTAACAAGTGTAATACAAAAATGTAAAACGGTTCAGGTTATTTTTATTCAGTCCGTTACAAGCGTGTAGCACATTTACAAGGAAAGCCGAGAAAGTTAACGATTGTTTGTTATTCAGCTGTTAACAAAATCAACAGAAACTAACTTGATTGTCACCAAGTTTCCGGCAACTTCACACGTGATTTCTTCCGCAGATGATTGTTTTACTCCACAACATACAACAGGTGTGCAGATTGGTAAATCATGCTGATCGTTTTGTTGTTCGATAAGATATCAGATTTGGTGAACGAAAACACTGATGAGAAGACGGTTTGGTATTTCGGTTGATTGCTTACTGTAGGCGAAAGAAGTTGCGAAATCTCAATTCGAAGGTAACTACATCACTAAAGCGGAGTGATGTAATCTGACGGAGTTGTGATTATTACTGCACTGTTTTGGTTTAACGATGTCTGATGTAGCGTGCACTTGAAACCAGCAAGCGCGCACGAGTTGAAGTTGAATTGTGTAACAGAGCGCGGTTGTTTTGTTAACGGCGTTTTATTCCGTTTGTGTAAGTCGTATGCATGGCTTTAGCTCATGCTTGTTTGTGTTGTTTCCTACTACAGAATCGTTGTTAGAACCCTTACTTTGAAGGAATACTAATCTCCGGTGTCTCCACGTTGCCCCAAAGTTAGTCCACACGTGTAACTGACAATCAGATCGTATTAAGAATGACAATCAAAGTTAGCCACTCTTGTTTTTTGAAAAGCGTGCTTAAAATGTCCCCGTCTGCAACTTTATGTAATATGAATCGCATTTAAAATTCATAATATCTAGCCTGCATGAATCTACTTTACTCAGTTTCAATTCCAGTGTGAGTTTTGTCGCAAGGCGACTCACATACACCTATGAGGTAGGAGTTAAAACTTCGAGATCTAGCAGTAAGATCGTCCAGGTAAAATTCAACTGGTGCAATTTTTATGAATGTTGGAAAGGATGGATTGCACTGCAGTTCACACTTGTTACTCACTCAGTGTATTTCCAAGTAAGGTTTTGACAATGAGAATGAGAATTCAAGAAATGCTGTAGTCTGATAACACGTCTAATTATCTGGAATCTGGAATCAGCTCTAGACAACACAGAAATATACGAATATGAAAATGGAGCATTCAAATTAACGCAGTCAATACACTGCCCGGCTGAATGATCCAATAGAAATAATATAGAAGTGGAATGTTTATTCCGTTGAACAAACGTACAGAGCGTGAACGGTCTCAATTTTACATTGAAGATCTCGCTGAAAATGTAAGGAGAAATAGTCAAGATGGTTACCAGTGGCAACTTAGAAAGTGGTCAGCATTTAAACACAGCCTTATCAACTTATGTTTTAAAGGCAATATATCGCAGGTAAAAGGTCAGTCCATGATCAAAGACAAGAAGAAATATGTTTTGGAGTACAGCGTCTTTAATCAACATAAGCAAAAATAGAGTAGTCGACCCCACCCATTTACGCTCCCGTGACATTAGTGGTGTGCGGTGCGTGGGCCGCTTATTTGATTACGAAGTTCGCCGACATGCGTTTCGAAGAGGCAGATTCTGTCGACCCCCAGGTGTAAGGATTTCTTCTCACAATTTTGCTGCGTTCACCACGTGTTATGAATGCCAATCCATCATTTGCTTCAACGTGCCTTGTTTGTTAATTGTAGGTTAGCCTGAAAGCAGTGGTGTGGTGTTCAGCCCACAATGTGAATTCATGGCAGAAAGGCACCAACTCTGTAGCTTCCTTCTTTAGAGTGTTTCTACATTCCTCGCTGAGGCCCAAAAGATAACGCACACCTTTGGTTGATGATGCTGTCTGATATAGTCGTGAACATGCAACACTAACACTCGTATTGCGAATCCAAGTTTATAAACAGGCGTAATAATTCTATCTACATCTTCCTCCTTTTGCTGCGCACAATGTCTATTTCCTTCCCACTCTATGTCTTTATGCGCTTTGGAAACAACTACATTTGAATAACCGTTGGATTTGAACATTTTCGTTGGTTCTGGTTATTCCACGGTACAGTCGTAGAGGTCGTGCAAATGTTGATAGGACCATTATCTCTTATCTACACTAGAAGTTTAGCGACCAAATATTCTCAGCACGTTTAATAATTAATGCCAGTTGCTGACTGAACTAACAATTTCATTTTACAAGTTCATTTTACATGGAACGATCTTCCTTAAACAAACGACATGCGTTGTAAGGCAGCTCGTCGAATTATTGGCCATAGAACGTGGCGATAGTTTGATCCCAGTAAATTTTCAGTCCCACATGGTTAACTGTAAAACGGCTTAAAATAAAATCCGAAGGTTCAGCACATTTACTAGAAGACTGGTGATTTGGGTGAAGTTTAAGTTGGGTTGTGAATCTCAGTGTAAACCGAATGATTATTGTTTGACATTGATCGATTTGCAGTGTGATCATAAATAACCCGATTATACAATCCGGTTTAAACTATTTTGATCCAAACTCATCTGCGTAATAATAAATAACTTCAGAACTGAACTGCTGCACTACTGCTAAATCCAGTAAATGTTTTGAAAGCGGCAGTTACGTGCCCGGACAGATACCGCTACTGCGACTGTGTATCAGTTGTATACTGTGTTAAAAATACAGTGTAAGCTGTTGAAACTGCTTGTCTTTTACCATCACCTTGTTCTCTTGCTTTCGTTTAGCACAGACCTCAGACGGGAGGACTTAGCCTACATCGAGAAGGATTACGTAACACTACACCTTTTCTGGTCCTTGATTTATTAAGCCAGTCAATAATGTAGACACTGTCACTACGATTCACCTCGTCGAAGCATTCATCCTAGAGAGGCAACATCTCCGCAAATCTCATCTAGCGTAAGCAAAAGAAAAGTATTTGTGATTTTCGATTTATTTGCGGCTAAATTGTCGAAAGTTTACTTTGTCTCAAACGAGTTATATATGCAGGCGCTAAAGCAACATTGGTCAATTGCAACACTACCATATATTGTTTGTGTCTGAATACATCAACAAATCAATGGAATTTTTACGTATGTGCAGATGGGCATTCAGTTACCTACATTAATTAGTTCCGCCTTCGTTCACTTTGAGGAACTGATCAGCACTACGTTTCTCAAAAACTACGATTTTATATGTTTGAACGCGGATAGTGTGAACAGTTTTGTGACTAAATATATATTCCATTCCTAATATTGAGAACGTTTTGGTGTATTGCTCGTCATGGGGAAGTAATCGCTAGAATCAGTTATTCTCGAGCTCCGTAAGATTACGCCTAACGGTTCAGTACAATGTACGTATGGAATTTCTGGTCGGCACGCAAAACTGAATGTGTTGAATCAGAGTAGTTCAATTCAATCACCTTGGGGAAGCAGATTGCCCAACTGGTCAACTCACTTGACAATACCTTCCAGCTCACTACGTTTTGTGATTCTATGTTGATAAACAACATTTACCAATCTTGTGCACCCACGTCCATGATTACAGTAAACTGTTATCTGTGAGAATTTCAACCAGTCTTTTTTTTTCAAAAGAAGCCTTATACTCGAGGTTCGCTGTTGTTAGAGCTAGCCGGTAGTGCTGAGCATATGAATGTGATAATTTGCCCTTACACCACTTGAGGTCAACGGAGCAACAGCCAACAATTATGCTTCACAAAGGAGAAGCCGCAGTTCAGATAACGGTCGCTGTAAGAAAAAACGTCGTTAGTGAGCTATAGCCAGGACAACACTCGAGTGTGACGCTTCTTTCTGAGAAGCGGAACGTGAAAGCTAAGGTCAACCCTGAGTGTTGTTCAAGCGTACCAAAGATACTACTAACTAGTAAGAAAATCTATTCTATTGCTTAACTTTGATCCATCGACACTGGCCAACTGCATCGCAGAATTTTTCTGCATAGACTACTTATTTTAACCACATGCGTCTGATATATAGCTGACTAGTGAAAGAAAACTCATTAGCATATGCATACATACCTTATTAAACACGACAGTATGACGTTCTTTATATAGCCCGTTACTTGTTGTGGACCTGGTAATATGTGGAACAATGCGGTCTATGAGGCAGCATATGACGTGTCATTCTACTACTCGTAACTTTTGTTTCGACTAATCCAAACAATGTTCATGGGTGTATTTCTAGATGTACTAACTGATGACGTGTAATCTGTAATAGTATTACTCACTGCAGGCCGTACGTGTCTTTGTGACATTTCGTTCCCTCAATCTTCTAAGTGTTTAATGAGGCAGTGGGCAACAGATATCAACGGGTTACAATTTCATCTTATAGTCGAATGTCTAAAATATGATATCGAAATACGTAAAATTAAACAGCTCTTCTCAACTAGAGTAGAAAATCGCCCATGTGTTGCCTAAAATCTCAAACACTAAACCGTTGGAAGGTCTTTGCTTACTTCTTACACGTTGGCTGGATGATAACAAGTGAACAGAGGAACTGAAAACGTAAACACAACCAATTAATAAACCACAATTGGTTGTCCAACAGGAAAAGCGAACTGTCCCAGTGCAAAAAATGTAACAGATCTTTAATCGCTATCAGGTGGTGTATCATTCATCTTTTTAGATGTTGAACGCAATGAGTTTCATATGTTTCAGAACTCATTTGTTACAATTCAGTAGTGAGCCAATTCGCTTCCTAAATTTTGTAAAACGGATCATAAAAATATAGAAGTGATATTTCTATGTATAGTTTTTCATGTATTATACAAACTGTATGGCTTGATCCAAATGGTCTTAAGGTTATCATTGAGATGTGGTTGTTTAATTGAGTATCACTCAGTGAAAACTGTCTATTGTACCTTGTTGTCTGATAAATAAAATAATATTTGAGTTGTTAGTCACTAAATTCTAATTAGTCAACTTCCATTTAGACATCACAAAACGTAAATTGGATTAATAGAAGTTTTTTGATTTTTCACGATATATGGTTAAATATTTTTTGAAAATGTTGCTACCTTTATTTCTTAAAATTTTCTATTTATTGAACAGGATTCGCAAGTTAATTGTTTCTCTTAGGTAAAATCTGGAGGTGATCATAAGCTGTGAAGTTACCGTATTTTACTCAAAAGGAAGAAACACGTCTGAAATTTGCTGGTAATTTATATCTTTTTCATTTTGAATGCACTATATTATGGCCGTGGTAAACATAATGTTTCTTAAAATAATATTACTAATAACTCGGTATCCAAGTAGCCATGCTGTATTTTCAAATTTTGTTATTGGGTCCTCGCGATCCTATGGATTACAGTGCAAACAAAGCCTAAGTTTTGGTATTGATATGTTCAACAAATTTGGCATTTGGATTGCAAACGTTTCATCACCAAGCGAGGCAACATCATCAGTGCGTAAGCGATTCAGCATCTAATTTTTGAGCGTGGATTTTTGTTGTTCGCTTTCTGTTGCTTTTTATCTTTGACGACTGATGACGCTATATGGCTTGATGGTGAGACGTTTGCAATCTAAATGCCAAGGTCGGCGAACATACCAATACCAAAACCATCAATTCAAACTATCAACACCACCACCACTGTTCACAACTATCCCAGGCTTAAGTTGAATTTAATCCCAAAGTCGTTTGAAAATAGACGTCGTGCAAACGCCCATCAGCTTCTCCTGAAGTTACGCTATCCGGTAATACAAGAATACTTTTGTAGACTTTTAGAGAAACTGAACGTAACATAATATCATAAAAAAATATAAATCAATCACTTGAAACGAATACCGTTTAGGAAGTAATCTTCTTCACGGAGAGCATATATATGAACAGTTAATAGAATTTGCCCGGATGCTAATGAAAACGTCGAATTAATTTGAGAATCATATAGATTGAACACCACCCACAATTGATCGCAGCTGTCGCATTCCCATAGACTTTTCAGTCGGCCCCTTTCGAAAAGAAGCACTAAACTCGAGTTTCGCTCTCATTAGAGCTCATCAGTAGTGCATATCATCGCCACTGCCGGGACTTGAACCACGGACATTCAGTTCATGAGGCAACCGGGTTTACCACTGCGCCATTGACCTCACGTTAGGCACGACCGAATTATCATATGAGAACGCTCATCCACTTTCGCTTGTGAGTAATGGTCAGGTTGCCCGATCGCCTCGAGAGGAGACACAGTTACTGTCTGTTAACTCCAATCGATGACCCCTCGACTAGGACTTCTCTCCAAGTTGAAATCACAGAAATCATTGACTTGTTGAGCGGTATTTGATTATTGATGAGTAGTAGGGGATTTCGATATTCATATAGATTGAACATCACCCACAATTGAAGTCCTAGTCGAAGGGTCATCGATTGGAGTTAACAGACAGTAACTGTGTCTCCTCTCGAGGCGATCGGGCAACCTGACCATTACTCACAAGCGAAAGTGGATGAGCGTTCTCATATGATAATTCGGTCGTGCCTAACGTGAGGTCAATGGCGCAGTGGTAAACCCGGTTGCCTCATGAACTGAATGTCCGTGGTTCAAGTCCCGGCAGTGGCGATGATATGCACTACTGATGAGCTCTAATGAGAGCGAAACTCGAGTTTAGTGCTTCTTTTCGAAAGGGGCCGACTGAAAAGTCTATGGGAATGCGACAGCTGCGATCAATTGTGGGTGATGTTCAATCTATATGAAAATCAAAATCCCCTACTACTCATCAATAATTTGTGAATGTCTACAATTATGCAAATTCTGACCTACAATCTATATAGTAGGGTTCGTAATCAAATATTTGCATGACATTTCGATGGATCCGTAATTCTTTCAGCGTGAGACTTTAGGATCCATCGAATGAACATTGTGGATTTAGGTAATATATAACGATACTAATTGTTCCCGCAACCACCAATGCCTGCATATATCTTTGACACTGAGAACTACCGTTTTTCACTTCGTTACACGAAGGTCAGTATTCAAAGGTACAGTTGAGATGACTACTTGGAGCCGGACTGGATCTAATCGACGACTGTGCACTCAAAGTAAACGCACTGTCACTCGTACCGTTTGTATCAGCGAAAAGTCATACGTATTTCAGTTTTGTTCCGCCCATCGATTACTGTTAACTGCAATCCCTATGGAGTTGGCAAAAACGTCCACGAAGTTTAGGTTATTCGAAGAAAAGCTCAAGGTGTTCTAATCACTTGTTATTTTTTAGGCATACAACCACTATCCATGATTATTTAGAATGTGTTGATAAACAATATTTCGATTTCTCATACGGTTTTATCAAGCGGTCGATTTGGCGATCTATGGTTGCGCACATTCTACCGGCAATTCCCAGACATTGACGACTTTATCCATTTAACGGAGAAAATTGTTCTAGTGTCAGCGGACCACAAGGAAATAGTGATCGCTGCCCAGTACATGTAATGAAAAGTTAAACGATAAACAAAGTCACAGGTTAAATAACCCGTTGATTAACAAATACTTATATGAACTCCCTTTGAAGTAGATACAAACAGGTGGGTACACAAAACTTCCTGAAGCTAAGTTACTAGTTGGGAACTGTAATGATGACAAATTAACTGAAGAAAGTCAAAGAAAATCTGCTGTATGTAAGTTATTCGCTGTTCCCGATACAACACAGTATATCGATTTCACTCTTACTAGACATGCAAACATCATCAATACACATATCTGACATCTAAGTTTAATCCATGAGGCTTGAGGCTCAATCGGATGAATTATTTATTGCATTTTTGCAAACTCGTTGTTCGTGTGGTTGTTGTTCGGATGAGTATCTACAGAGGTTCTGCCTTCAGTTGCTTTTATATGAAATTACACTCTCTCATTTGTTTTGGCACTCCGCAACATTCCCCATCGGGTTGAGTATTCAGTTTATATCGTGTAAATAATGATACAAGATATAGGTAAAAGATTACCTGGCGCGAGATAACAACAACGAATGAATTTCTAAGAGCGTACCGTTAAGTAAGTAATACTACATTGCTGATAAAGTCGTGGTGCATTCTCATACAATGAGATTCGTATATCAGTACTAGATGTGTATGTGTGTGACCTATCTTGGTTGGGATTGACGCATGATATAACGTTTGTTTTGATGCACACGCTCTATAGGACCTTAACTGAAGTAGGCAAATTTCTCTTATGGAGTCACAAGTGTAAATGTTTTAGTCATATGAAAGTATGATGAGTAACCAGCCTTCCAGGTAGTTCAATACTTGATTTGAATGGAGCACAAAGTTACGAGCAAGTCTAAATGGTCAAAGCTTCAACCATCCCTGGTAGCCTTCTTCAGCAGTTGTGTAGTCGAAATCGTTCAAACGAAGGAACGGAAATCAAATAGGGTTTGCTGTGGTTAGGTCAACTCGCTTTAACTCTGAACGGATTAGTCGAACTCGTTGCCTACTAAGTACAAGTGACACTGTTCGACTTCGTTCATGCTAAATTTGGTGTAGACATAAGCCAAATGTTTTACGTTGTTAGAATGTAAAGCCCATCCCTATACACTTGTAAGCATTGCGAGAAGCTAGAGTAACTAACATTTTCGGTGGTCTGCTGACATGTTGGGCACAGACAAGTCACCTAGCACACGTGGGTTTTTCTCTAATCCGGTGCTATTTGGAAAGAATGAAGCTGATTGAACTAAATCAAAGGCATTGTCTATCAGACGGTAAAAGTCTACAGATTCTGGTATGGTTTCCTCAGTGGAGTGTACGGTTTTAGAAACCTAATATTTTTGTTTCCGCAGGATATTTCTACAATTTGTGTTAGTGCTCATGTTGAGTAACATTCCAAAACAAATCTGCAGCACACACGTTTTCTAGAAACGTTGCGTAGAATGGCATTCCGTATTATTGAGATTGAAAAAGCGACCTGTCCAGTAAATTTGGCTTGCATGTTGTCAAATATTGTTACGAAACTCTTGTATTATTTTGTATCGCAGAACATTGTGAGAGACAGCATACTAGATCGTTCCGTAACCCTTATTATCATTAATTGCAATTTGTTGTCTTTTAAGAATGACAGGTTGTGGAGATATTTCGGTTAAAACCAGAGATATTCTTATGAAAGAAAAATAATAGAACACGAAGGTGCCTGCTGAAGAATGAAGAAATCCCCCCAGGTTAATCAACCTTGAATCTGTTGCGACTGAATTTATGCGGAGTAAGACCTAGCTAGCTGACTTTTCCAGTGGGTGTAAAACCTCGGTACAACCATTTGTTGACTTCTGTCAATTGGTGATAAGCTATATATACTATTTTTAGTAAAATTCTCATTCACTACAAGGAAAATGATTTTCTGCCTGTTTTTACCGGTGTTTCACATACAACGAATCGTTATAGTTTGCTGGTTGTAGTTGTTTACTAACTTCCAGTTTGTTGCTTGCAATTTCATCTACGATTGATTTTAGTCAAACACTCACAAATAGTCAGGTCCGTGGAACGAGTACCTTTCTTTGAGTATTGTATGTGCGATTTCCATTCAAACAAACGTGAACAGCAGAATCCTCCAAAACCTTCCGAAAAATTTTATACACGAAATTATCTGTGTTCATCACTGTTTTCGTAAAATGTTCAAGCACAAACAACCAACGTGCATATTATAAAATGAGCGTTACTCACCTTCGAATTCTTCCCCAGAGAATTCCAGAACACTTATTTAAGTGAATCAGGTGATTGTATTGCCTCTGAATTTTGATCAGTTCATTTCAGTCAAAATATGCAACTATCCACTAAACGTTCTGAAAAGCTCTTTATCATTTTTCATCAATCGGCTTACCAATCTCTACAATTACATATAATCTTACTTCTACTTATTTACCATACTAGAAGATGCGGACTATTTTTGAATAGTAAGCAGGTGGCCGGGTTAACAACCGCATTGATACTAAAACTAACTATTAGGTTAATTGCTTTCAGAGAAGGAAATCGTGTTTGCTAGTTCTCTGATCTTGACGCAATCACAAATCCACAGTCAAAAGATTATTAAATGCATATATCTTGTTATTTATGTCATGCGATCATGAACAACGTTATCATTTTGTCCTGATTGAAATTACGTGCAAATTGAACGACATTCGCAGTTGTTGTTTTCTAATGCACACATTTGAATTTGGAACATTCACATCTCCGGCCAGCTCCTTCTCAAGAGCATTCTTGAGTGAAGTTTTGCTCAATGGTGTATATTTGTGTGTAATTAGGGTGAAGCGTCAGTCCGGTGTTTTCCTTAGACGCAATGTGGATTGATAGACTATTCTAATGCATCGTTTACAATCCGTTGTGACTGCTATCCAATTTGTAGTAAATGAAACTCCCCACTACTCATTAGTGATAAAAACAAGTTCCCTTGAAGAAACGATTCAACACATGATGCTTTTCAAAAGTTGCTCGTGGTATATGCCGCAGCAAAACTGTTTAAAACGGAAGCGATTATTTGTTCACTAAGCATTCATTACACATATCGTTTTAGAGAAATAAACGAAATATCGTACTGTACACGAATACTTCCAATTGTGTTGATTTCAACCTAGCAAGTTAGAAATACCATGCTTTCTGCGTTCAGTTTGCCGGCTAAATAGTGAGGGTTAGTCGCCTTGAAGTTAGACAAAGGCTGTTCCTTCAAGCCGATCATTTTGTTTTTTCTTATGCAATGCAGTTCAGTGTTTCTCAGTTCAAAAAATGTCACCTGGTAAACAAATGTACTTGAGTCTAAGGAAGGTAGTCAAGGGGATTAAAGGGTGAAAGATTCGAAGCAGCTATTTGCTTAAGGACACATCCTGAAATGTTGACATACAAACTGAGTGACAGGACTGCAGCTGTTGTGTTGTCTGATGCAGTTGAGCATTTGCCGGAGCAGATACAGTGGCCTACAAGGGAGACATGTTTTTGGTTGGAATGCCGGAATATGAGAATATAAGTGGTTATCAGCCTTCAAAATTGAGTCTTCTGTGTGGTGTCCTTTAATGTTGGCAAAGAATTACGATCCATAAATGTCCCATTATGATTATATACAGTTTACTAGTGGAAGGAAATTCTATTTGAATGACTCGGCTGCAGAGTGGTAAAGACGACATTTAGAAGTTGCCTTGGCAAGATCACCTGCGTCTGTTTGGGATGTAGTTTCCATGACGAGAAGTACATTATTTGAAGAACCACTGTTCGGGAAAGTACTCTTACTTCAGAACAATGAAGTCATATTTTCGTAAACCACATTATCATAGTGAGGCTCGAGAGGTCTTGCTCTAAACGCAATACATTATCTGTCGAACTTATTCGTTGGATATTCAACAACAATGTTCGGACCTACGAATTCGTCGCGAATTCAGAACGCTGTTAGAAAATGAATTGAGCTAAGTGAAAACTTCGACCCATCAAAAATCACTTGCGCAAAGTAAGCTGAAACAATGCACTGCAAGCACACAGTACGGATAATACAGTATGCTCGACGTGCTCCATTCGGAAAAATACATCTGGAAATGGTTTTACAGTTTATCTCGATTTTTCCTCATTTGCTCTGCATTAACAAAGCAGACTTCAGCTGAATAGTTACTGATCTCCGTTTGTTATGCGAAATTACATAATTTGCACTTAGTTTACTAGATTGGTTTGTAAACGGTTGTGTAGACTTACTGCAGAAATTACTCAGTTGTTTTGTGGTATTTCCATCTGTTTGCCTTGCTAATAATTTACCAGAGAATTTTAAATTTGTTTGCAGATAGTGCACCGCGTTCTCCGAAACACATTCTGGCTTCTGTCAAAGCACTGATTATCCGAAACTTTCGACACCTATCGTTTAATTTTGTCCTGTTTAAAATTATGTTTTATATTTCTCGAGTATTTTGCATCCAGTGATTGCGATCTCCATCGTCACAGTCTGAATTTGGTTGCTTTATTGTCTCATATTTTGATAATTTTCAACCACTGTGTGAAGAACATGCGCTGCTCCGTACTTTGGCGTTTCTTTTTTGGGCCTCCAACCGATGCGAACCTAGTGACAGAGAATTAGTACTCACCATACTTTCTTCATTGCAGTATAAATCCCATACTTCAACCGCTGTTCTGACGTTTTCTACATTTATAAGATTGTATCGTTTATCAGACCGTCCTGATTGGCGTTACTGTGCTCGACTAAGGCCTAACTCACTGATAAGCTTTAATCTCTTCGGCAGATTCAACACAGTGTCATAATGCGCGAAGTAAATCGCTCAGCGACTTACTGCGAGCATGAACAAATCAGTCAATCGCAAACAAAACAGTTAAATGATGCGTATATATCGTCGAAGCTTCAGATGCATCCACTTTGTCCGTCCTTCCTCGATTTTGAATTGAAAATGTTGATTTGATGCAACATTTATAAGACTAGCTATGTTTTTAGTATTATTAAGTGGAATTATTTATTTTGAAGCCTTGAACTTGCTAAAATGGCAATATTCTTCGGTACGTTCACTGAACATCAAATCGCTTAACAAGAGTTAAAAACAACATTAACGTTTAGTGCCACTATAAATAAAAATCTCCATTTTGGACAACTTGACTATATATTCGTTTTAACAAGGGTCCACGCCAGAAACCACAGGTTGCACTATATGACTTAGAAGCCTTTGTTCATGGAAAATAAACCTGTCAACACCGTCGATCGTTTATTATTTTAAAAGAGAGCTACTACATGCTTCCAACACTTTTGTCTCAAACCAGAAATAGGGGACCAGTTGATGAGTTTCACCTGAAGTCAGTCGGTTGTCTATGATCATGACTTTAGTATTTGGGTAACATCCAAAGATTCACATTTTATTGTGAACTCGAGCATCGGACGTTAAACGATCATCAGTTCGATAACATATCGATCCGAGGACGTGATTAGTGTCGCGAAATCGACTGTCCCAAGAAATCGGTTAATGTCGTAAAGGAAGTGTGTGCAAACGTTACCATTTTCCTCATTTTCTTTTCACTATCATAATTAGTGGGGCTACGGTTTTGAATACTCGTCAGGATTTTTCTAACCATTGAAAAATCACCCCAATTTTCTGATTATCCGAGACCATCAGGTGACTTTGACCTAGTGTTGTCGAGTTGAATTCATAACGCTAAACCTGTTCATTATATTTACCTTTAAATAGGTATATATCAGTTACCAGTTGAACGAGCCCAAAGGTCACCGGTTACTATTAACCACTGAAGGTAGTAAGTATACTCCGATTGTGTGAGTGCACGCTTGAGGGATATTTACATTCATTATTTCAAAATAACAAAGTTAACTGGCTATTCTGCTTGCTTCTTACTTTTCACTTCAAACGCATGATCATCTCTAGACTATTTAAGATTTATGACACTTAACCCCTTCCTTAGGGAGGTGGAAGTTGATATTTTAATTGCCTCTTAGTCTTTCCCCAGGTCCACATATTTAGTCAATAAATTTTCCCTTAGGCAGCAGGCTCCAATTAATTCATGTACTATCACGAATACTTACACCCAACTTCATCCTGAGTTCGTGATTTTTGAACGTTTAGGCCACACCCAGAAATGGAACTTCTATGATGATCAGTTCAATCTAAGGTTGGTACTTATTTAATTTTTCCAGAAAGGCAAAGTGGTCAGCCCCGTAAAATGCCTCGGAGATTGTTCCAGCAGACCGTTTTTGCTAAAATCTCTTAAATCAGCTGGCTTTGTGAAACAGCCGGGAAAAATTACGGTTTTTTCACGCGCATTTTGTAAAAAACCGCTATTCCACCGTGGTGGAATCATCCAACAAAACCCTCATTAAGTATGATTAACTACGTTGAGTCATCTCCTCACTTACCCACGGAAACGACTGCAATTGTAAACTCTGTCCCAAACTTTTCATCGTCAATAGGTACATCGTAAAGACAGAACAAGAAATATTACAGTATAACTCATGGAACATCCCTGGACGCCAGTGACCAATAACCGTTTAACTCAGCATTAATTGTAAAGTGTACAACAAAGCCATATTCCAGTAAGATAAACAGTTCCGTTTAGTAATAGAGAAAACAGTTTGTGAACGTATGTTTTTGATGCTTCAGCTTCGGATTGAACGTTACAGTTAATCAAATACTGCTGAGTTATTTAATCGGTGACAAACAGAAACAATGACAAGGTCACAATAATCGTTTTTCATAATGTTGAGAATTTTTCTGACAGTTGACGGCTGTTTGTGTGACTGAGTCAGACTACCCGGAATCAGTGATGTATGCAACGTTGGTCAGCGTGATCCCTGATAATGGCAACTGTGAGAATCGTGTGACCAAACAGCTGAATTCCGTCACAAGCTAGCAAAATATTCGGCGATGTCCAGCGTCTGCTGTTTGACCATTTTGAACTGAACGAATAGAATTTTGTAAAATATAGGAAATACCTGTTAGGAATCAACATTACGGTCTATAATAGCTATGCGCGTACCGATTGCGAGGTTGCGTCTCTCGATCACATCGGTCTCAGTTCATGCTACTTAAGGCAACTGATTATCGTAGACAGATACCTAGTCGTCCGACTAACGGTTTTCACATTGCATCAAAAACTGGACGATCAGGATGTCCGTTTTGCAACAGTAAATTAACAATATTGGCTCACTTTCTGAATTCGCCAGTTTTCTGGAACAAAATTTCCAAAACCCACTAGTCAAACAAAGGAAAATTTTGTGCATCTTCACAGTTATCGTAATTCGATTGCTGAGAGACGAAAAAGTTGCAAAGTACTGTCAATCCGTAACATATATTCTACATTGTTCAGCATCAGTAAAATGTTGACATCGTGTCTTCTATGTGAATATGAACATAATCATCTCTACAACTCAGCTTTGGCTGCATTTACCTTGCACATGAATGTCTCTTCAAATTAGATATCAAATGAAACCTATTGCTACTCATCAATTTAAAGATGACTTTCATTATTAAGACTGTGTTGCACCTAGACAGTGCAGCGTAGAAGAAGCAATACTTGCTGGAATGTTGTACTGGTCTTTTGATTGTTCCATGTGTTCACTATTAAAACGATGAACATCTAACATGCGAAAATTTGTGGACTATAAGTGATAAGTTTAGTGCACTGATTATGGACGCTGATTTACCCTGCTGTGGGGATAAACTTCTCTGAGTCAAACAGGGCATGCGGTTAACTTTTCGGGAGGATAAATTTCAATAGTTCTGCCAGTTACTTTATTATCAAATGGTTTACAGAAATCGGCTTGTTAAGAATAGGCTTTTATATCTGCAGTCGTATATCTTTGGGTAATTTGCCTGCACTAGAATGTCTTATGAACCTCTGTTGAGCTAATATACCCGCCACGGTGTTTCTTCGGTTATATAAACTTGAACAGTCACAAAGAAAGATCATCAAAGTATATAAAAATCCAATGTTCCCAATTCATCTTCAGCTTGGAAGTAGTTCAGAGGTATTGAGTGAAACCATTACACTAGCTATACAATGTGACTTCAATGGAGAGAAAATATTAAGGTAACCTTAGAGGACTTCAATGAAGATATAATATACACTGAAAAGTGTGCTGGTTGTAAGAGGTACTCCCCAAAATCTCAACGTTTACAAGGGAACATTTACCTATTTCGATCATTGTTGAGGACACTAGATGAACTTAGTAGGGAACTACTAACGTTGAAGAGACATCCTAAACTCCTATGCAAACCCATGCTTAAAGTAGTGACTTTCACAGTGTCCACCTCCTAGAGTGCCCGGGTTTTACGCTCCGTAGACAAAACTATGTTAATTTCGTACGCCATGATTTTCAACAAGCCATTTATTCTTGCAGAGGTTCAAATTTAAATATGGACGATCCAGTTCACGCACAGCAAACGAATGGCAATTTTTAAGATAGACTGGGTTGTCCCATGCCCTTGCCATCACAATCCTACCTGTTGTAAGCCAGTAAACATTACGCATGCTACAACGTTGTATCTCAATCCAGGTATGAGTTATACTTCGTGAGGATCACTCAGCCTCTGGACTGTTAGCCCCCTTGTGCCCTGTGGATACGTTCTGATTCTGCTTCGTTTGCCAGGCGCAACCCGCAACTCCCACCTGATAGATAATCGTTAATCACAACACTGAATGCGAAAAACACTTGTGCGCAACTATGATTACGTTTCTAAACAAACTATTGGTTAGGTGAATGGTCTAGGCGTCGCGAACCTAAGGTCACAGCACTGTACATATCGACTCAACTTGGGTGTACTCAGAGTTGTTAATGATTATTTTCTCAGGAGCAGTGTTATGAGAACTGACCATTTATCGGACAAGTGATGAGGTGCAATGAAGTTGGTTGGATTATCTTCAAAACCGACTGACCATCCATAATTTTAGAACAATGTGTGAACTACTGACAATTTGTCTTTGATAACGTTTTACTCTCGACATAAGGGCCCTTCCAGGACAACCAAGCGAAACTTCGTGGGAAAAATAATGAAGAATACAGTAATGCCCTGTAAACAGCATTGATTAATTTGCGCTGTAGGCTAAGCTTACTTATTACTTCCGAGTCAGTAAGACACCGTTATTAAATTTATTAAGGGGATGGGTAATGAAAGTTTCCTTTATGCAGCTCGGAAAATATTGACCAACTCAAAATAACGCACATTTCAAGAAATAGTAGTGAAGCGACTACAAGAGTGATCCCACAACATAGGTGCAAAAAGTCTGAGAGTACTTCTACGAATTTGCCATTTATCCTAACGGTTACGCAGTAGTGGACAAAGAAACAGGGTCGTTTTATGCAACCCACACTAATGTGTACATTCTGACAAGCATATCAACAGCAGTAATAACTGTTTGGTACGCAAAGAGAGCTATCAATTATGTACACTGTTTCTTTAGTATCAGTCTTTGAGGAGGAACGACTATAGCTGTTGGCGCTTCATAGCTTTGAAAAGACGACATTCACACATTTACATTTTCAACTTGATTTTCCTATATGATTCACAGAAGGTGAAGTTTGGATTTGCATGGTGACTATTAAAAACCTAATTACGGCTCATGTGACAAAATCGAACTGAAAATCTTGTTTTTTCAAACGCTAAAGAGGTACAGATGCAAACCGGCGGTTATGAAATGTTTCCTATTCCAGATTTGATTATGTTTTTCTGTCACGCACCTCTACGCAAGTAACTACAAAGTTTCTGTCTGAAACACAACAAAAGGAACTTTATGGATGCCAGCAGTTATGTCTGGTTATAGATAAAATTAGACTGGTCATCATCACAGATTGAAAAAAATATGTATGTAAATGAACAGTGTTAAATATGTATGAATTCAGCGGCTCAAAATATCAGTCAGCGGACCGGTGACAGTTGATATTAGGCATGCTGAAACTACGAAGATTATTGCTCAACGTTCCGCATATTCTCATTCTATGTGTAAATATGTAATGATGCAATTCCACAACTAACAATTGTTGACTATACACAAATTCGTCTGAAACAGTCGTCAACCAACAGAAATTGATACACAACATTTAGCCCATCTGCGATAGGCAATCAATTGGGAAATTTTAGACATAAAGCGAGCAGACATGACTAACAGAACTTGAATGATTTTTTTTCGAAATAAGAAATATCAGTTGTTTAAAGATAGAACTGGCTAAGTATATGTTTTCACTCCCGTCTTTCCAAGGGAATGTTCATTAATCAATAAACATGCTGTCAAGCTAGAAACCTACGACCTTCATAAAAACGGTTGTTTCTTAATTTGTGTTCCTTTAAAATATCTTCCAGGATTTTTGATTATCAATATATTGATATAAGTTTTGAGATAATATTTCATGCTGCCTTTAACAATATTAACGTCACCCAAGAGATTCTGTTATCCGCCTCGCTTGAAAGATGGCACCAGATAAACTCCTGAAGCAGAGGCCGGAGGAATAGGTGGCCTGGGGAAGGAAGCAAATTCGGTGCTTCGTTTTAAGTTGTTACTCTAAACTCTAACGATGGGGCCCGACGTTTCCCTTTAGCTTACAAGAGTAAACAGTGTAGGCAATTTGCAAACATTTTAAAACGTGTGTTATTCTTTCTGGCAGCACATTCACTGAGACCATACAGTACTGTTGCAAAGAAAACGCCGCTGGTACAAAGAGACCCTTCGGTTCTGCTATATGTACATACGAAGTGGACTTCATGTCCACTATAACGCACGTTTGATCGACGAAGCGGTTCATACAACAAAAGAATTAACTACCCCTGTGAAAAATCGCGTTCGCCATGACGTCGTGCACAAAAGAGGGATGTAACTCGACGGATGCAGCTAAATGAATTGAATTCGCAGTCACACACACTAACATGAATGTCGATGTGAATTCTTCGTGGGTATCATTAAATAAGTGTACTCATATGGGATGTAAAACGCTTTTGGAATCAAAGCGGTGACAAAGCAGATAAGGAATAGTATCTGAATCACATGGTAGACTTAAACGTAGCGCCTGCTAGTACATTTCGGATTGGTATGACCAGACGATAACGTACGCTGCCCTGAAGTTGTCGTTGATAATTAAAAATGGCCAAAATGGATTACTTTAAGCTGCGACCCTCCTCATGAATAATGTCCAGCCAAGTTCAGCCAAGTGAATGGTGTTGCGATAGCACGATGGTCCGTAAGTTCTGAGGAGCCTTTACAGGGGCAAATGTAAAACAGTGACGTCATAGCTAATGTAAACCCTTCGGTCACGTGAACTCAGTAGCGTACTGGATTGATTGCTAGCACGATACGTGTGGGTTTTACACTGCTAAGAAAATGTTGGCAAGTAACTGGACGCAACAAACCGTACATACACGCAAACTGGTAGACAAATTTTCTACTTATCAAGCTTAGCTGGACAGTACAGCTATATTTAACGCTTCCTTTTAATTTACGCACACTCAACTGTTGTTTCTTATCGATCGCCAGGATGGAATTTGTTGAATAACATTGATTGTTTGCTTAATCGATTTTTATACGTACCTGCAGTGTTTGGTGTTGCTTCGTCTGGCTGTACAAAATTAACGGAATGCAATACAAGAATACATAAAAAGTAAACAACGTAACCAATATGACTTCGCTATGAAGTAGACTATTCTCATTGGAAAATGATATCCCCGTGTAATTCATTAGCAGTCGGTCAGAGCATTATCATTTTAAGATACTTAGTCACCGTTCAATTTCCTGCAGACACTTCTTGTAGATCAGGCCGCTAAGGATTTGGTCAGAAAAGACCAATTCATTTTTTCAGTTGTCTGGATGGCGGCTTATGCATGTACTGTAAAACTGTTTGTTTGCATGTAAATATGATCCTTTCTTCACAACCGCAAATCATCACACGTGTCCAATACCATCACACTTCCAATGACAAAATCGTGTCTGTAAATTTCGTTGTCTATATTTCGGTAGGTCGCTAGTTTTTCCTGGACAACAAGTAGGACGGACTGGATGAAATTGAGGTGAGTGAGGCCAGTTAGCAACAGTTTGTATGAGCGTTATTCAGTAGGAGCCACGCAGTAGGATGGTACCCCGAAAATACTCCACTATAAGAACATGCGGCTTAGTTCACTGGCTAAAGGATGTTTGTTCATTGCATATTTTAAGGTCTTGCAAGCTGAAGAAGAGATTCATGCACATAACTGATGGGGTCCTAACCAACTGATGCACATACTGTCCATCAGCGTAGACATAATCCTGAATTGTTGATAAATCAGTGAGCCAATTTTAACAGTACACTCAATTAATGCTGCTACATACTGATTCGTTTCACTTAACTCTGTGCGTACAATTATCTAAATAGTGAAGTAAACACAATGTGTACGATGGAACACGTGAAAATCCACTTCATTCTTCATTGACATACGGCAACAGTTCTCCTTTATTTCTGGCAGGAACAGAAACGGAAAATATTAAATCGCATACATCTGGACAAGTGCACACAAATGACTACTTTGATTGTATGTATATGAGCTGTGACAAATTGTATCTTTTGCGCAATTCCACCTGCGAATCACGTAAAAAGCAAATAGTAGCTTTTGCTTTTGGCCTTAAAAATACGGCATTAGAAAACTCTTGGAATGTTTGAGGTAATCGGTGAATTTCGCAAGTTGGTTTTGTAACACACATATTGCTCTCATCATAAATACATCCTACTAGATGTAAGGTATTACCAAGAGTTGCTAACGAATTTCATGCTGTGACTTTAAAGAGCAAGCTCAACCCACTCAATTTCATGTTACATATTTTCACTTGTAACTGTCAAATCACAGAGTAGATGTATTAATCCCAAAAGATTAACGACAGAACACGAAAAAATAACGGATATATAGTATAGTGCCTCCAGTTTTGCATTTGCTTGTTGTCTATGCGTGTAGGTTAGTTTTTGCGTTTCAAATTGTTAGTTTAATTTTCGTTAATTACAGTAAACAATCCAATGGAATGAACAATTCATATTCACTGTCGACTCTTGGAACATTTTGTTCACTGTGAATAAACAATTTGTCGTTTATTATAGGATTGTAGCTAAAAGAACGCTGTTCAATCAAGGAAACTCTACGTGATTGACTGTACCATTTAGTTAATGTTGAGCACGAGGTCATTCTGTAAACCACAACTATTTTGCAGATTACGCTGTTTTACGTATCACTGGAATAGACGGAGTCGGATCAATGATTCTATCCTGGAGACTAGCCACGTAAATAAAATTGATTCACGCAGATGTCGTAAGGTTCGACTGAATAAAGTTTGGTTGTCATAGATAGTTAACGGGATTCATCTGACCAATCCGCAGCAACACTGAGCATATTACATGGAATTTGTTATCATGTTGAAAATAAATGCATTAGTTTTGTGTAGTTGTGAAAGTAGAATAAAAGCCAAACTCAAATGTTGCATTGGTAAATTTTTAACACGGGCGATTCACATGACGCTCGCAAGAGTACCGAGCTCAGTTCAGTTGTCCTAATCTGCACTTGAATTAATCAAGATTAATGTCAACAAATGCCCTCTCACGTTAAAAGTTTAAAAGTTTTGCTATTCCGTGGTTTGGGAAAAACATTCATGTTTATTTTGACAAGGCCATGAATCATCTTACCCCTCTTTGATCTAGTAGCCAATCTAGTGAAAATACAGAAAGTTTGTCTGCAAACCAAGATATTGGAAGAAGAACATGATTATTTATCTAACAATGAAAATAACGTGGATTGGTATTGAACGTTCTAAACCAAATGCCCAGTAATATAGCATGCCCAGTAATATAGTATGCCGGTAAACGGTTCATACCGAAGAAATACTGTCTCTTCTTTAGACATGCACACATGCAGGCCTTTTCGAGATCTTCGATAAAACAAGTTCGGCGAAACATTATACTGACATACTGTAAGGAATCCTTTCCTTAAGCTACTACAGTCAATCTGGCCGGTGTTTATTAGCGGATGTTTTTATGCATCAGGTTTAGTGCGCACCATCCGTTCCAAGTCTGTTGTTTCAGAGACACGAGGCCAACGCACAGGTTAACTGAATTTCCTCTCAAGCTTCACTCCTGAGTAAATTTACATTGCTTTATTGACGTGGTAATAAAACAGTTTCACGACATCAAGCAGGTCGTTTAAGGTTCAGTTCTGTTCCCAAGGTTGTAGTTTGAAAAAAACACGAATTTCTTGGTAGTTGAAAAATTATATTTGAGGAGATATGTGTCCGTGTTTCTGATATTTTTGCTGTTTATGCTGTGAACATTTTAATAAAATTCTCCTCAAACATAAAGAACTTGGTTTCATGAATAAATTTTACCCATAGAACTAACCCAGTTTCTCGAGAAAGGTATTGACAATCAGGTCATTGGATAGTTGTGTCCATCCTCATTTTCATTAAGATGAAACGTAATGAAAAAATAATTTTGGACCAAGTTCAACCCAAACCAAAATAATATAAGCGTCGCACTTTTAGTGAAAAAATTCCAAAAATTTACTTTGGGCAGAATTCAAAACGTCTGGTTTTAACTGAATTTTTAGGGCGAGAGTTAAAATACACAATACTCATTCATTCGTTCATCCATTCATTGTTAACAATCCCGTTATGTTCGTTTTTTCAATGTCTGATTCAGTCATCGTTGGTCTGTAACGGAAACATCCTTTCAATGCATAGATTGTTCTGTGTGCGACCAAATAAAAATAGTTGAAGGATTGAAATGAAATAGTCAAATCTGGTCAATTTTTAAATATAGCCTTACGCGAATTCACCAAGTTACGCGACACAGCAGTTTGTACTGCTCAGACAATTTGAGCATACTCGGAGTGTCTCGTGAAATGTTTTACTTTGATGAATGCAAGTTGTGACCATTTTGAATAGCAGATGGCTGAACATACTTCGTTCCAGGTGTCACCATTTAAAACAAAGCAAAACGAATTCGACTACCTCCCACAATAAAAATGAAAAACTACGAATCCTTTTTTTCATGTTATCAGACTAGGGGTCTGGAAGCTCAAAGTAAATTTTATGGCAAAGCTCATGTTGAACGGATAGTAAAGTAATGTAATAAGGAACGCAATTTTGCAAACAAAACACATTTATATGTTGCTTTAACAAGAAATAGGAAAAACGAAACATCAAACACATTATAACATTTGCTTTTTAAAGAACATCTTATTGAAGATGTTCAAATATGCAAAAACCCGACTTTTCGCACTTCCGTAACGTGAAGTTAACTAACGACTTGACAAATCAAAACAATATCATGTGAATAAAGACACCGTTGGCTAAGTGAAGATGTCATTCACATTTTTCAGACAGTTACAAATTAGGGCTCACGGTTGTTTCATTATTTAACCATTCCTTCCAAATGTCACTTCCTCAATCAAACGCAGAAAGAAATTTTTTAGATTTTTCTGGATTATTCGCGTTAACCAGTATACCACGATTTAGAAATTAAGATTTAACCTACGTTTTCTTCTTCACGCCGTACATATATATTTATAAAAAATCAAACTCAGTCGTTTATTCACATTCATTTAGTTGCGCATTAATTAGTTCAAATATGTTTTACAGTCATACGTCTGTCTGCCAGTATGAAGTGTTTCTGTACTACACAATTCAAGTCAAATGATCAAACTAAATTCCTCAACTGTTCGGTGTTCAATTTAATTTTAAGTAACATCTTGTTTCCATCGATGGTCTTCCTGGGAAATATCCGCATATCGATTAAAAGCTTATTACGTTTATCTGCTTGATTATAAAAGTATCACAAAATAGCCTAAGTAGTTTGTTTGCTGAGCTTTCTGACAGTGGAAGCATCTACTTTTAATACGGTTACAACAAAGTCTGCCTAGTGAAGTTTTCGTCAGACGGAACAGTCAGAAGTTATGTAACTTAAATTTCTTCTTGACTGAGAAACAATAAGTATTCAATAAATCTTACGGTCAATGAGGTGAGATTTACCAATTTTTGCCGCTTTTAATGTTTGTTTTCAAGCAAACTGAGAATTTTCTTTGTTGAAATTGCTGACAGAGAAATAAGCATTAAAATAAAATGCGCGAATATCTAATTCCTTTTTTGCCCTCAACCATCAGGTTGGACACATATATACATAATCCGGTTTAAAACCGAAGTGACCACCGCAATGAGTTGTTTTTATGCACGAGGTTTAGTAAAACTACAGCGTCATTAGATCCGGCATCTTTAAATGGATGAACGAAATTTGTTATTGTTCTGCGAAAAATTTCAATAAAACAAGGATCAAAAACTGATTTTCAGATTATTCGGGTATTTTTAAACAAATGATTGAAAACCCCTTAAACCGTCCTTCAAAATTTCGCATCGAACAAGGGTTGAAACGAACTTTTTCATTGATCAAAATCTACTTTATCTCTTGTACTCTTAAGAATTTCAGTACTTTCAGTCAAATGTAAGGTAGGTTTGTCTTGTATAAATTATTACGCCAATCTGTTATGCTTCAAAATTTGCAGGTCAGAAATTCGCGTTTATTAAGAAGGAATGTTTACCTCACGTCATTTCCTCATAGTGTACTCGCTGACAAACCCATTTGCCATGCCGAGATCCAAAATATCCAGACATCAGGTTATGAGAACCTACGTGAAATTCAGAGGTGAATATTCCATTTGGGTTTACAACTAGTGGGTTACAACGGTGACAACGTAAGATAAGCATTCGTGCAAAGAATAACTGCTTTTAATGGTGTCGACAAGACTGAATCTTGGTCGGATAGTAAGTGTGCAAGTTTGAGACTGACCAATTTGTTGCACGTTGCCAAACTCGCAACTGTAATTAGTGTTCAGAACGACAGAAAATTTGTGCTTTTGTTTTAAGAGGTTGGCTTCTATGGAGAGCCTCAATCCGGTGACCGCTATTAATTGAATCCAGACAGAATTTGGGAATAATCGTAATTGGATTACTGACAACCTGATACAGTGTTGCCTAAAATGCTTTCGTTAAGCAAAACAAATTAGAAATCATCTTATGTGTGTACCAATGGCATAGCATAAAGCTGTTGATGCAGAGTGCTAGCCCAATGAAACCCGCATATATTTTTTGACTAAATTTGGACTAATTATCTGAACCAGATGGGAACCCAGTGAAATAGCTATTTATTTATATGATTCTATTCACTGTTGAAGTTAAAATCAATATTGACAAAATATTTTACTGAATGCTTGTCATTCACAATATCCGATCGAAC
>JTDE01000021.1:291259-319063 GCA_014338405.1 Paragonimus skrjabini miyazakii
GACTCAGAATACCAGTAAAATGCGACTCATAACGATGACATTATAAATTAACTATGGTTTTCCTTTTTGAAATGTATAAAAGTGTACTTTGCAAAGCTGAGGAAACCACTGACAAATGACTCGAAATTGTCATAGCTGATCTGCTGATTTCAAATCAAGTGTCTCATACTAATCCAGTCTGAAATATCTACTGCAAATACTCATCAGAACGCAACGGTGGCTTAAAAGTAGCACTCTTTCTTGTTCTAACAACAACACAGTTTGCTGGGAATCATTTGAAAATTCGTAACACGTAACTACCATGTACTCAGACGGTTTTGGTTACTAAGTAATTTATTAAAACTGCTCAGTACTGCCGCAGTGAAGACTGTTTACCTTGCTAGAATGTCCTGCCCATGTGTTGTCAATAGAAGAAGGTAAGTATATGTGCTAGTCAGGTCTTTGTTTCTAACAACATGCAAATTTTTGCTCCAATATAGTACTAATTGGTATATTAATACGTTTAATGTTAGGCAATGGACACCGAACCATGCCAAATTCTGACGGTTTTCCAACCACCCCATGTATACGGAGGACATCCAATCTTCTACATGCAATGTGACCTGCTCAGGTCTGTTCATTGTTTACGATAAGAACACGGAAAATTTAGTGATGGGAGTGGTGAACAGAAAGATTATGCAGTACTGGTCATCAGCTTCATTTATGTTAGTGTTCCTAAGCTTTGTAGACCACAGAAACCTCCATAACGTAACAAATACGGCACTGAGGATAAAGTCAAACTCTGATGGTGAATAGGAGTTGCAACTCAGGACGTCTCAGTGGTGGAGATTGAAAAGTTGGACGCTTCGTTAATTCATCTCAAAGTATATTAACAAATAATATATTTGCCCAAACGATCGTGAAAGATGGCGCTAAGCCGCACGTGTTATTCGACGAAACGTTGCTCATCGATGCAACTAATACATAAAACCTTGTAAATTACATTGTTCTAGTAAATCGTCTTCTTTACATTGCATTTTACTTCAATTCCAAAGTCTTCTTTTCGTCATTTCACTGACTCATATGACAATGATTTCATTTTGGTGCACTGTTGCTAAAGGTAAATATGACGTGAAAAATCTTGTCAGCCGAACGGATTGAAATCGTTTATGAAGTAAAACCATTTTCACTCACCTTGATAATCACATTTGTGGGTTGAGATTGCCGGTCTACCAACAACCTTTCGACTACTCTTCACGTTGTTCAAGTCATTCTCTAAAACTTAGATATCTTGGGTAAGTAAACGTTTGGGCATGTATATACTTATACCTGCATATGATTATATGTATATATAAGCTGGTGATTTATAAAATACTTTGCCTATAAAACGACCTCTATGACATCAGTGGATGAGTTAGGATTAGTTCCCCATGAGTAGATAACATTCATCTTTATGCTGACAACCAGCAAACTGTATCAAAACCTTGAGTCATTGTTTATGAGCTTTGACTACATGACAGATAAACTAACAGCTTTTAATTTGTGATTTTATAGCAAATCTTTTTTCACTAGCTACACGTATTAACAGCTAGTCTGAAACATATATCAGTGTTTCGAATTTGCAATGATAAAACAAGTTAATCTGAAATCACTAAAGCAAATTCTGGTTCCCTCAGTGCGAGTGGTTTTTATTCAGCTTGAACTGTGTTTCAGATTTTTCTAGTATTCTTTCGAATTTCCCCTGACTCAAGTGGTAACCCATTACAAAAAATCACACCAAGTAGCCAGCTTCATGTTCAAAAATCCCTGAGAGACGTGATATGTTTGCAATGTTTTCCAACAGTACAGCACCCAGGAATTACGACACCGGTAAAAGATTAACTATCATTCTATGGCTGGCTTCACCGAAAATTTGTCAGGGAGCCCCGTTTCTCGTCTCTAGAAAGCCGATATCAATTCATTTCAAAATATGGGAGGCTCATTTGACATACACTTATTTTGACTCATCATTTATACTGGCCGCCGTTTTCTCAGTCGGCTTCGTGAGTCGGCAATTCTGAAGACCGCAACAAAATTCGTGCAAACTCAAACGAGTCCTGAAATCAATCTCATGAAGTAACTTGGTAATTACCAAAGATGTCTACAGTTTGTATTAAACCCAATCAGCTGTATACCACGAAACAGGCTTAGTTCTGAGGCAACATAATGAAATACCAACAACGGTGGCCTGGAAATTATGTGATTGTTAAACATAAACAAGCAATCTTCCGTCAAAATCTGGAACACATCTTAAGTACTTTGCCATTCATCCAATTTAAAGCATCATCTTCTGGTCTAAAGTTTTCCTTTTAGAGGTAACTTCGTAAGGACCGCCATTAAACCTCTCTCTGAAAGCTTATTCGACCGACTGAAACAGTTGCTTCTGACTTTCCGTTCAGGATGAAATGAGCTCAAAACAAAATTGGTGAATGTCGCCTGTCAATGTAAGAACTATCGGTTCGGTGATCACAGCTCACCGACATCTTATCACTGAAATGTCTAGAATGAGTTGCTAACGAACAAAAACATTTTTTCATTAATACCTGATAAACGACCGTGAACACTCTTCCTGAGCAGACTAAGCCACGCTGAAAAGATATGGCTAGTCCTCAGGGATACGCGAGGGTTTTTGTTCCACGCGAAGCAAGGTAATATCTGAAAACGAAGGTAAATACTACCCCAAACCTGCTTAAATTACGATAAGTAGAGGTTTTAACAATTTGGTAGTTCAGTATTTACAAACCGGTTGTCATGTTAGCGCCATACTTGCCTGAACTAGTAAAGTACATAAGCCCAATTCCCCACAACTCGTTTTCACGTCCAATATGCATAGATGTAACTCGCAACATGACTTATGAGGCTACTTCAACCAGTCAGAAAGCGATTTTGCAACCGCCATCTGAAATCTAGTTTAGATTTGGTACAGTATGTCAAAAACACAGATATCACACACACAAGTGCATATTTTTATTTGGTGTAAAACGTTTGTTCATGACTATTACGTCAAGGCGACGGAAACGTTTTCAACTAACCGTCGATATCCAACTTAATAACTGGCCACTTATCTTTTTACGCTTAATGTACAGTTTTCTTTCGAAAATTATGGTTATAACCTAATTCTAGAATTCGCCATGGGCAGTCCTTCTGGGCCGAATCAAACAGATGTTTTTATGGATTCCAACGAAAGGAAGATCGTTGGCAACACAGGACATGCTGCATCACGTAAGAAGTATGTAGATGACACCCTGGTCACCTTTAATGGCACACAGATTGCCACACATCAGTTGCCTGCGCAGAACTCAATACACACAGACATTTAAATGACACTAGGTGCGTAGCCCTTATGTCAACCGTCTTTCCTAGTCCTTCGAGTAAATCGAAGAAATAAAGACTGTACTGTGGTGTCAGTCTCCGTAAAGTCAACAGTTACTGGTCAGCGCACTTACTAATTGATAGAAGTACTCGAAAAAGGTGTTTCCTAAGGACGTCACCTGTAGATGGTGTGTTTGCCAAACGAGTGAGACGATAACTGATCGCCGTTCGTCGTAAACAAAAACACTGCAGTTTTCAGCAACGTCGAACAACAGTGACAAGACAGATAAATTTACACCGCGCTTGTGAAGAATCAATCGAATATTGGACACTTATATCAGAAGATGCTTTTCAAAGTTATCGCAAACCCAAATGGACAATGTGAATTTATCAGCTGCCTAAATGACACGTCCATCGTCTTTTATTATTAAGCCCATGTTCGAAGGATGCCGCGAGAAGGACACCTCCGAGGTATTCCGTGTTTATTCCCTCAGTGGAAAGAGGCGCGTCTTGAAGTTTGCCTAGACACTATCGAGAAAACGTGTTCACCGGTCCTTGTGTATTCAGAAGCAGCTTTTGTTGGCGCTCAAGTAGATCTGATACTTTAGCATGATGCGACAAATGAGCATTAGTGACAACTGCTCGTCTGTGCGCACACAACCGTCACAACCACATCTGTCCCATTCTGTCTTCATCCCTATTACAATTTAGTTGCATGTACTTAAGTGTGAACCTTGCACTGTCCGTTTCTGTGAAAAGCATCGCGTAATAGACACTTGTAGTTTTGTCGCCGTGTACTTTGGGAATTTGTTAGTTGAAATATTAGAAATACTTCGAAGACGACAAAACTATGTGATTACTTATGTCATCTATCTTTCGGGGAATGATAATGGAATGAAGTTCTTTCATTTCGCAAATCTATTTCAGTGCACTGTTTCCGCCTGGCCTTTATAGGCGCTAGAAAATTTTTTCGTTCCATTCAGGTATCGTAAAACTTGACATTATTGTACACTTGTCAAACCAAGTATGTATCGAGACTTTTCAATCCAACGTTTGATTAAGGACCACACATGCGGACATTTCTGTTTCCTAGAACGTACGCAGCAAAACATCGTATTTTTGGAATTTTAATCTTTCACGCACCTGTTAAGTGAAATGGTTTAATGGAAATTTGTCAGACGTGTCAAAACAATTAGTCCTCATTTACTTACCATCTGGCATAAAAAAATCACTTGCCCGTCGCCCGAACTTAGCTTTAACTTCACAACGATTGCTAGTCACTGAACCTTCTGTCAAAGTTATTATCATTCTATTGGAGGTTGTGTTAGTATTGGTCATACATATTACAGCCATTTGGATCAGAATTATTCGTGTTACCAAAATTCTTCTTTTCTACTAATTTGCTCATTAGACTTCTCCAGTTGACCAACAACATCCTATGCCGATCTTCATATTAAACTTGTGAAGCTGTTCAGATTAAGTATTGAGTTCCGTTTAACACAGCTGTTTCATTAGACAACAATCAGAGAATGTTAATTTTGTCCTGCAGTTTATGTCGCCTTTGCACCTATACGACGCACAACTGACTCATACGTTCTAAGTTATTTGCTTATTATGGTAAGGTCTCCTACTGCGTTAAATGTGAGGAAATTCGACGACAGTTGTGGTATACATTCATGTGATAATCAATTTTTGGGAACCAGTTATGCGTTATACCGTTAGAAGTAAAGGAATGTCCAATAACTATTAACTTTTGTGACGTATAGTGGTATAATTTAGTCGCACACGAAAATGAAAATTGTAATATAGTGGAGTGGTCAGTAAAATAATCAAGGGTCCATCATTTTTGGAGAAGTTTACACGTAGAACGGCTGACGAGAATACACGTGAATTTGGGTTAGAAATGTGACACCTACTTCAAGAAGTTATAATTATGTAAGCAGCAAAAACAAATGATATCAACTAATTTCAGCCGTCTTCATGAAATATATCGGATAGCCAGTACAATCTAGTTTGCAGGTTTGCAGTAATCCACGATAAAATCCCGATGATTCTATTTGGAGTAGCCCAGTTGTGATTATTAATAATAAGTATAATATACAATATAACAGTTAGCAAATTGCTAAGACGACTTCTAAATCACTATTACTTCCATACCTTCTATGTTTGTAGATTCATCCACGTCTGAATGATTGCAATGTTGTGTAGTTTGCCTTGCAGTTTATCTAACTTTCATTAATATGTGGTATTACTTTAACCAAGGCTGGACTTGTGGAACTTAATGACCAATCAAATGGCCTACCAAATAAAGATTACACTGGTCTTTTTTGAAATGCGATAATAGTCAAAGGCAGCAATTGACCTTGACGGGATACTTCTTCCCGGGTAATGGCTGAATATTCACTGGCTCTATTATTATGACGGGCGCAACTATATAAACAAATCGGTTATCAAACAAACATGAACAATCGTTTTATTTGCACAATTATAATGCATAATTAAGCCAACGAAAAATTGTATATAAGAACTGATTACCTCACAAAGTGAATCTTGTATGCTATTTTCATGAACGGCTGAAATTAATCGCTGCCAGTTGTAGTTCTTTTAAGCGTTGTGTGGGTGACTTTCACATATGGTTGATGATATAAATCTGACTGACATATTGCATATATTTACCTCCTCACCCCCAAAATATTAAATATACATTGGACTGCAAAATGAGAAGCCACCCAACAAGTCAACAAGTCTGTGGTTTCAACTTGGACAGAAGTCCTAGTCGAGGGGTCATCGATTGGAGTTAACAGGACAGTTACTGTGTCTCCACTTTGAGACGATCGGGCAACCTGAACATCACTCACAAGCGAAAGTGGTTGAGTGTTTATATATGACGATTTCGTCGTGCCTAAAGTGAAGTCAATGGCGCAGTGATAAACACAGCTGCCTCATGAACATCGTGTCCGTGGTTCAAGTCCCGGCAGTGGCGATGATATGCACTACTGACGAGCTCTAATGAGAGCGAAACTCGAGTCTAGTGGTTCTTTTTGAAAGGGTCTGACTGGAAAGTGTATGGGGATGCAACAGCTGCGATCAATTGTGGGTGATGTTCAGTCTATATGAAATGATAAACCAGCTGAGATTTTTCGATGTATCCATAAATCTTCAGTATGGCTTAATTCGGTGCGTGTGCCTGGGAAAGCATTTTTTGTCAGTAGGTACCCCCTTTCATTTGTTATGTTCCTTTTACAAAGAAAATAAATTTTATAAACTACTCACTTAAAATGCTGTTAGAACAGTACGGATTAACTGACAGTTATGATTGCAAGGATCGTAAAAACGACTACCCAGATAGGTTCATGAACACAGCTGTGTAAAGTCGGAATAGGACAGCCATATCTAGCGGGCAATAATGCGGTAAAAACTGTTTCAACCTTCACCACCAGCAGACTGGCTGAAACCATTGCAAAAATGATTCCAACCACTAGTTTGACAAATACCTGCAAAAGGTTGATAATAATGTGAACTTATGATGTTTCGCGGCAGGACAGACTGGACGTGTACAGAAAATATCTTTATCACCTGATACTCTGTAAATCTGACGAACTTCGGAATCAACTTGCCTCATTGACTGACTAAATTCGAGTTGTCCTCATCTTTAGATACTCGGTTTCAATAGTTCAGGTAGTGGAAAAATACAATATCAACTTGGAACCGCCAGGATGAATGTTTCTTACTTCCTCTATGTAAACTATTAATGACATTTTTGTAGAAATATGACAAATTTCATATCCTTAATCTAGCAGTGAATCAATAAATATGAATGTGTCCATTCATACCGCTGAGCAGACTAACGACGTTGTGCTAATATACATTACACTATAAGTTGTTGACGATAAGGTAGTATACGCGATCATTTGTAGACTGAATACTGTCGGGCTGAGAAAGCAAAGGAGTTTAAAGCCAGGGCTCTGTGCCTGACAGTTCAATGTGATTACAACTGAATATCATTGGCTTTCCTTTCCAGATAATTGAGCATGCGAACAGTGCCCACGAACGGTTATGGTCGAAAGCATACAAGCAGTCAATGTGTTTACGAGAAGGCGATAAACAGTCTGTCTTGATAATCACTAGGACAGGAAGTCGACTGCTGTTAAACTGAAGCTGAACACATTCGGTTAAAGTTCACACGCTGACCAGTCAGTAGCACCTAAACGGATGTAAGCAAAACAGGGCTAGTCTTTACTATCCAGGACTGAGCTTGAGGGGTAAGCGTAATATATTTTATCGACGCTAATGAAAGGTGCGGAAACCAACGATCATAAGGAACGTGTAGTCAATGTCGCAATTCCCTGGAACTAGATAGTAAAATTAGAAAAACAAGGGTTACCGATCAGAGGGATTTCAAACATTAACAACTGGTTATGCAGGTGATAAACGTCAGTTAATCTATTCCGATGAGATCGTGTTGGTTAAGATTTAGCATGGTATTTTATTACCTATGCCTATATATGTGGGCATGTACTGTAGATAAACCAGGCCAAACAAAAATCTATTTTACCGGAAGGCGATAGCAAGGTGATCCTTTTTCATATAAAGTAACCTCAGTTTATCAAGCAAACTGTTACGAAATCCGCCTACTTAACATTTTGGTGTGACTTTGGAGAGTGCATTTTCCTGGAACGCAGCACTTGCGTTAACTTTTTGCCAAGTCTGTTTGATAAACAAAACTGGATAATCTGTCTTACCAAATGATGAAAAGTTACCTATTTGGCAAAGCCACTTTAAGAAAGTTTCCAAAAATTGAGTGAATACCTAGCATGGCATTAGTTCACATTTTTAGATTTTGCTGATAAAATTAAGGACTGGCAAAAATATCCTGTCCTGCTTCTAGTGGGTATCTCAAACTTCAACAGTTCTACATCAATTCGGCGCCGCATTGGAAAATCTAGGAACGCTATTGAAGCAAAATGCTCTGATCAGAAAGGAAAGCCAAGTTCAGCATGCCAATAATTCTTTAAGTCAATCGTTTGCATTGCCGTCTTTTACTATTGATGTGTAATTAAAAAACAACGATCTAATGTCTGTAAAGAAACGTCGACTGATGACGGCACGCACACTCTGCTCTAAACGTGCAAACAAACTATCGGTTAACGGACGACTGAGTGGGTAAGTATATATTTAGCTGTTGTATATCAATACGTTATTGGATTGTATCAGCTGCCTCCATCAAGGTCACTTTTGTTCATGACTGTCGCTACAGTCTGATGTATGAAAATAGAATTTTTGACACTAACCATGAGAAATATATTGAACCAGTAATTGTTCTACTAATTGAAGAAACTGTGCAAAGCAATACATCAATTCGTATGGTAAACAGATTAACAAATAAAACTGATCTCAACAATAAACGCAATTAGTAGAGTAGTGGTAACTTCACTTTCGTTTGCTTAGTGAAATATTTTTCCCAGTGCCGATTAAATTTGGTCACGTCGCTCATGGTTAGTAGCATTCTCAAAATATGGTCAGATTTAGCCAATTGGACGATACGGGGACCGTCATCCGAGTAGTTAATTGGTAAGCCTTTAGTAGATGCCGGTTGAGTAAGGCCACCAACGTGTTTTGCAAATGAGGTTGAGTCCTGGTCACGAGTACTTACTAAATATTGACTCACCGTTGTGACCAGTCCGTATTTGGAAAAACTAACAGGGTCTTCAGATATTGAAACCTGTCCTAAAACTCGTTTATAAAAAGTCAAACCTAGTCTGTAAAAGGTGCTCACTTTTCTTTCTTGGTAATGCCTAACTGTCTAGCTGTTACACTGCTTATTTAAGTTTTCAAAAAGTATTTCTCCTCGGAAAAATCTTCCAACTGTTTTATGCTGAATATGTAGTTAATGCACCACTGTTAAACAATATATACAAACGGTTTTTTTCGTTTTCTAAAAAAGAAACTGGAAGCAGGTCAACACGCGTGAGAATCACTTGAGAGCGAAGTGAGAAGTTGGAGAACGTTTAGTAAGGCGAACCAAAGTAGGTCAAGCATTCACAGTTTGATTCGGTCATGGGAAATTGTAGCATAGAAAGTTCGCTAAAAGTATGCCAAATTGTGAAATTTGTCTGCGGCATTATCTGAAACCAGCTGAGCACCAGATCTGGCCGATATTCTATCATGTAAGTAAACAGCAGATAAATTCTCCAACTACGTGCTTTACATCTGCCAAGAGTTCTTTGAGCACAGAAATCAGAAACAGGCTTTGTATAATGTCTCTCGAGCTACATTTCATCAATTGTATGCTGCAGTCTGTGGGTTCATGTAGCAAAGTTCGATGGGCATTCTGAAGCTAAACAACAAAATCTATAACCACACAAACACACGCACATTAACACACATCACTACACACCAGTTACCAGGGCAAACTCGTGCCGACGAACAAGTCTTTCCGTACGCAGAGGGGTGGCTTCTATTTGCTAATTGTTACCGTCTCCTCGACCCAGAGAAGCCTTCAATTTTTTGTTGCGTAGCGCATCTGAAACGCCTTCTCCAGGTTCAACTGGAGTCAACAAGTCAACAGGTGTCGGGCAGTCGATGACGCTGGTTCCTTGTGACTTCTCACACATTCTGACTTAAGCCAGGTAGTGTGGTGTCTATAACCGTTTTGCGCACCCAAACTGGAATGTGTTTGCTGATCCGACTACGTAACTGCCGCTCCTTTCTGCCCATGTAAGTGGGTACCTACGAGCTTGAAATGTCTGGTCGCTAGTGCGATTGATTGCTCGTCAGATTAAATGGTTATTAGATAAATCCGACATATCCAACAAGTTATCAAACTAATTTTGCCATCGTACTACTAATAAGTAGTTTGGTAGGTCTGGTGATCCAGATGAGACCCAGTTGTGAAAAAGCTGGGCGTCGGCTGGATTCGAACTAGCGACGAAAACAGAATGTCTAAAAAAGGCATATGCTCTACCATTTGAGTTAGGAAGTCACGCCGGGAGCTCGAAAATGTCATACATGCACTCGATTATCCACTTGTTTCACTCTCTTATGGAATCCATCGAATGATCCAGACTGTCCCGGCAGGATATTTCTTATAGTTCACGCTGGAATCCATCAGCTTCTTAACAATACAATTTTTATGCTCAACAGTGGCTTTGGTTGATTCCAGCGTGAACCGCATGAAAAGTCCTGCCGGCGCGGTCGATCTCCTGAATCATTTAAGGAATTTCATGAGACAGTGAAACAGGTTGGTAACGGGTTCCGAGTGTAGCATTTCTGAACTTCCAGCCTAGTTTGGCCGGTGCCGCGCTTGTTTCTTTTGAGCATGTTGTTTCTGTCACTGGTTTGAATCCAGTAGAAGTCTTGAATTTCCACAAACAAGGCTCATCTTAATCGTGACATAGTTCCTTTAACACAACCTCTCATATCCTGTTCTGTTTGTTTTTTGATTATACATCAACCGCTGTAAATAGAACTGGTTAGTTCTCCGACAAACCAGTCCTAGCTGGAACAGCAGCTTGGATACTTCTAAACTCAAACTCACTAAATTCACACTATCTGAACAAGTCAATGTTGAAAGAAATGTCATCATATCCAGATCACAGACTTTCACACCGAATCTGAGGCATTGTCTGGAGTCTACCATAGTGAAGTTTCATACACACTTCAGCGTTAGTCTAACACTCAAGTTTTAACGATTCTAAAAATGTTTCAGAAAAATTCCTGACTGAACTCATCAGATAGTTTTTCGAATGAGCTCAAAATAAAGGGTTGAGTACTTTACTGATGTGACTCAAAACTTGAGTACAATGAAGTAATTTGTGACTAATTTAAATGGTGGTTGTTCTTTAGTTGTTTTGGGGTAGACTGAATAAAAAATCAGCCATTATCATCCCTTCAGTCAGTCTTACATTATGGTCTCTATTCTTTCTGGAGGTTTAGATGTAACTCACCAGCCAGATGGTACATACGACCACATTTAATTACATAATACTCTGAACACAAAATAACCTGTTCTGTGTGCCCTATTGGGACGAACATTCACCAGGAAGAAAACATATTTAAAATATTGAGGCTTTTGTAGAGAATGAGGAGAACACCCGGAGTAATGAGGCCCTGTTCATCAGCAACTTACCGCAGTGTAAACTAGATTTCTTAAATATATACAAAGTAATGTCAGGAGTGTCGGATCTATCCGTTTCTGTTCGATTTTATCTTAAACAACATTTTGGAAGGTACGCTTGTGGAATCCAGTGAACTCAATGTTCATCTTCTTCCTGGTACTAGGTTGATCGACGTGAAATATGTGGATGACACTGTCTCCTTTAGCCTCTGCTGAAGACATGCAGACTATGCTAAGCGGGTTGAATGATCGGGCTGATTTGTCTGGAATGTGATTTGCATCTTATGAGTGGAAAATGCTGTCTCAAAATTGCGACTCTCCTACTTCTATCTTTTTTACTGCAGACAATCCACTTAAGACTTTGGACACCTTCACATATTCGGGTAGAACTATCTCATCAGTCTGTAATAATGATGATGAGATATCAACGAGGATAGCGGAAGCACGAATTGCGTTTGTCAACTTGCATCACACGTGGCGCCGAAAAGACGTTCGGTCGCCATTAAAGGGAGGAATATTTAATGCTTGTGTGTTCTGTTTTGCTCTGTGGATCGGAAACTGAGCCATTTCCTGATGAAGATACCAACAGATCTGCCGCCTTTGAACGTTGGTGTTTTCGCCAGTCACCCCACATTGAGTGGACTGATCGTATGATCAACACGGCTGCTTCCCACTCCCACCTTCTTTATTCCAGACAATCCATTTGAGGTTGTACACACTTTGCAACACTTGAATAGCACTATCTTGCCAGCCTGTAACACTGCTGATGAGATATCAGCAAATATGCCACCAACATCGGTGTCTCCGCTGCTTAACCTACGTCGAGTTGCCTGATCGCGTGAGCAACACAGCTGTTCGCCGGCGCGTATTCCAGAACGCCCGAGATGCACGATTAACTGGTTAACTAATCACGTTGCACAGCATACGATGGTTTGGTCACACACTCCGCATGCCAGCTGAGCGTCTGAATATCGAGCAATGTATACTGAGATCACCAACGATTTGGTGAAACCGCGGGATGGTCAAGTAACAACGTGGTCACGAAATATGATGATCCCGACTGCTCCATTGAGCAAAATGGGTCGATTTCGCCAGTCTGGCTAATGTTCTCGTGGTCACTCGAAGCGCTGGTTGGAAACGCTGTCTGAGATGGCAGTATTCCTCAGCCAGTAGCGTGTCCGCATTCATATTGTTTCCAGTTCTTCCGCCTATTAATCTTTCATTAATGTTTAACCTTTTATCGACGGTTTCCTTCTCCTAGACAGTACAGTTCATTGTTGAGTTAAGCGACGGCCTAAGCCACAATACCTTCTGATCGGTCTCAACGCCTTTATGTTGATGAAGATTGTGGCCTACACACTCAAGAGCAGTTAATCAAACTCTGTGAGACCCCAATTTGGGCCATAGATGAATCAATCGGAATCCGACTGGATACGTTTCTCGTGTTTTCAAGTCCTATACCTCAGTTAACTTGTGCGCAAATGCTCAGACTTCTTTCAAACGGCTGTCACGGGTAACCGTTGAGAAAGAGTACAAACTTGGCATACCACCCATCCTGTTCATACGAAAAATGAACAAATTAATCAAGTTACTAATATTGTCCACCTGGCACACAACTTTCCAACGCGCTAGGACAGTAATGAAACGCATGATAGATAGTTAACACCCCACGTTTTTTGACAATACACACAATAATACACATGAAAACAACGGGGAGAAGAACTAACGGTTTATGGCAGATCAAAAGATGGCAATAGAGAAAATTACCAAGCGAATAAATACTTCTAAGCGAGTACATAACTGGCTGTCACTGTGTAATCTACGGCGGTTCACTAAGAACTGTACTCTCGAGTCCGTGTTGCTTAACAGATCATTGCTAAGGTTGTTCGAGTCGATGTTTCGGCCTGTTGTTAGGATGTGTTCTGTGATTGATGGCCAGTTTTCTGCTTGGCTGTTAATTCATGACATTGATGAAGGTTACGACCATCCACTGACTTACGAACCGATCAGTTGTACTAATGTCAGTCACTTCAGTTGTCAGTGTGCCGACAGTGAAATTGTATGGCACACGCTCTGAGTGAATTTCTTATCGTGCTGTTGAAATTCTCTTCATGGATTAAAGACAATAGAAACAACTGGGCAACGGATTCAGGGTTCATGGTACATTGAAACTCGTGACGAACAGCATTAACCGTGTAATCCCCATAAAACGGCATTCAAAGAAAATCCGTATTCTCAAGCACCACGCATACAATCTATTTTTCTCGCTTCTATTGGCGGCGAACATCAAAACAAATTTGAGGCTATACTATCATTAGGGATGTTTTGGTTGATTGCTCTTTCTTTTGTGGCAAATTGTCGTCGATGCACACTTCTTCAGTTTCACAATGGAATATTGTACTGAAACCACGAGCACCGACAGCAAGAGTAGAGCTAGAAAGCTGGCTGTACAAATTGCACAGAGAGAGACCTAGCGGTAAGGAGGTTGTGCCGGCGTTATAATTCGACGTCCCGCGAAGACAATATTCGAAAATTTTATTTTGAAAGACAGGTTTACATAGCTTTTGACAAGCAAAAGACAATGAACTCAAAGAAAACCTTATTGGACCTAAAATGCGAAATACCATCAATTGCGTTTTCACAATACAGTGGGTTCCAGTTTACAGTACCTACTGTGCACAGAGGTAGTGTCAATCAGAGACTTATCTCTTCTTCAAAGTGCTCTTTGCCCATGCTAGGCCTTCGTCAATTTACGAGTGTAGGCTTCAGATCCATAACCTCCAAACTTTTGTAAAATACCCTAGATATCCTCATTTCTTTGACCACACATGTGACATAAAGACCCACGGAGACCTTTATCTACTCTGCTTTCGTCCGTCGTACATTCGCTTGAAGGCATTTAAAAATATTGGTCTCCCAGTGGTTCCAATTCCCACTTCTTCCCTACACTATGTCTAATACTTGTTTATACAGTCCAGTCAACCAGTAACTTCTATTGCCCCTCATGTTCTCGCTGTTCACCAAGTGGGCCTGGAAATTGCATCACCAAAAACTGCCACAGATAAGCGGCTTTATCCCAGCAGAAGGAATCTGTGAGTTCATTAACCTAAGCTACTTGAATTTGCCTCTAGTTAACAATAAATCTGAACGATTTCTGACTGTTTACCCGGCGGTACTGAAATTCAACTTTTTGAGACTGGCTATGTTCAAAGACAGAGCTATACATGTTGCATGAAAACTCGTACAGTAGTCACCAACACATCATCCGACTGAGCAGGTTGGTGTGAATTAGAAAAATGTTGTGTCGTTCACACCAGCGCATGCTTTAACTTGTTGCTAAAATATGTAGTTGTTTTGTCGACCGTCTAACGAATAACAAGCACGTTTATGACATCCCGGTAGTAAACAACTTGAACGGTGAACCATATCTTCGTGCTGTGAAAAATATTTTTCTAACTGATGGATGCAACATCTATTTTATTGAGTGCAGTATTTCAGCATAAGAGGATAAATGACATCATTTGAACTCAGCCATATTTGGTTTGGCCGTAAACAGAGAATGATATTACAGTAGTCAGATCAGGATGGTATCATTTCGATAAGTAATTATATCCATTGTTTAAAAACCTCCAGGTTCGTATCGTGCAGTTGTATGTGCTATTTTCGCACACGGTTGTATTTTACTAGATCATATATTTAAGGTCGTTTTTGATTGACGTTTAGGCATAAAAGCTGCTGGGGATACTTATTACTTGATGTTGATGGACATACTTTGATTGTGAAGTCTGTTAAGATTACTTAACTACCGCAAGGGTTTGAAACATTAAGTTCCCTTTATCCAGTTTATTAAGACGGCAAGACACATTGCGAGATGCAAGCCTTTCGTTTATTCTCATCAGTCGATTACATAAGACGTCACGCACCGGCCCTTTGTTGGCAAAAGGTGCTGACGCAATCAATTTCGTTATCGTGGCAGTGAACCTTGATTGCTCCCATGTGATGTTTCGTTCACTTCATTGTTTTGTCGCCAAGCGCTTAACCCATATAACTGAACGTTTTATGTAATCGACTGATGAGAATAAACGAAATGCTTGCATACCGCGAGGGTATCATAGACGTTATGATAATCTGTTTTATATTTGAAGAAGTTCAGTGGCTGCAGCAGAATAGGATCTCTGCCACTTCAATGAAACGTGTTAGTAAACGTCGATCTTTAAATGTAGCAACGAATGACGAGAAGCAGTCTGGGAAAAATTTTTACATTTGGTCAAAGTAGCTGAACAAATTAAACAAGCCACTTTTTATGCTGTTTCGACAGTGGACTTGACACTAATGAGACCACTCGAAAAAGATGGGCCACTTATCACTAATCAGATGTTCTGGATTGTTGGTTAAAGTGAACACTTTGTATAATGTTTCAGTATGTCCGAGCCGAACCGTTTAGTTAGCGTGATTGAAATGGTTATTTATTACAATCCACATGACCATTTGTCTGAAGAAGACTCGGAACTGAGGCCCAAAAAGTTGATAAGTAACTGCGCTCCAGATCCAGAACACATAAACGGTTATCTTTCAGATGACGAATGTGAGAAATTTCAAATTTATTTGTCTGCTTGGTAGTAGCTCACAAACACTTGAAGTCTCAGCTGCGCTTGAAGACGCTAGCCAATTACATATTCCGGCTTGTGAAAGTAATAACTATCTTCAGTGTTTGACGCCGACAATTTGTTACAAACAGGCGCTTTTGTAATTAAACAGTTTGGAAACTTGAGTGGAACAAAATAAATGAGCTGCCAAACGTAACTAATCGTCCTTAATTTTGTTATGGGGGTCACTAATCGTATAGAGTATTGACTAACCTCAGGAATTTCATTAGCAGATGTAAGCCGCTAATGGAAGCAGCTAGTAACTAAGACGATATGAGGTTCCTTCAACCTGAGTTGTCTATTTTCATAAAGATTTGTAGTCAGTATAAAGTTACGGATGGCTGATATATTTATGCGCAGGTAACCCATGAACGGAAGTTTTCGAATTAAGTATATGCAACGTTTAACAATTATCGTACGAAGTCTTATGAAGATATACCACGAACAATAAATCGCCAGCTAATCTTTAGGTGGAAAAAGGACAATATGAGTGATCTACCATCTGTTCTTGTGCATCATGATATTGCTGCCCTTAAGGTGTTGATACCAGGTAAATTGCTTCTCTAAACCGCCATGATCAAATGACGGAGTGTATCGTTGACGGTATTATATGTACAACTGGGTGAATAAGCAAGTTTCTATCAAGGTTGAGTGTTATAGAATAGACACCATATGGTCATATTTACAGCATTACTATGTTCAAACTAATTTGGAAGAAGTAACAGGTTACAGCGATCAGTTAGAGGAAACCATGGTAGATTATACTTCACAAAAAATGACTGACATTTTTTCTGCACGTCTGTGAGCTATACTGACTTGGTTCGATCTTGTCTCATTTGTCTCAGACAAATTTGGCCCGCTGGACAACTTAAATTTCCCGTCCTCATGAGCAGCATGATTTCCCCTACCTAATGTTTTGGAAACGCTTCTACCAGTTTTATGAACCGACTTTGTTGTCAGATTTACATTCAATGAATTTTTTAGATAGATTTCTTATAATCTAGTTATTTACCGATGAAGTCTTGAGTAAACCGTAATTTCACTGAACATAACAGCTCATATATGTTTTCTCAAATTTCTGTTAGTTTGTCGTACTTAAAATTTAGATTGTAGACAGTATATTGGTTACTGAGGTGTTTCCGCCGTTCTGCACAAATTTCAGCAAACGGCTTTTTTTCTCGGCATCAACCACGTTTGAAGGAGTATTAATTATTTTTATATATGGAAAGTTATCAGTCTGTTCGGGTCTACGAGGAGAACGTGTTTAGTCCTATTTACTGCATAGTTATTATATACATCATATATATATATATCATACATGAAAATGGAACATTCCTTGAAATTGTCTCCAGAGTATATACTATCTGGCTGATTGACGGAAAGACTAACGCGTCTCACAAAGACTGCTGTTACCGAAGTGATCAAGTGCATGTGATTATTGATTAGTAGTAGAGAACTTTTCTTGTTTTTCTGGTAAACTAAATATTACCCACAATCGATCAAAACTGTCGTATTCCCATACATTTCTCAGTTGATATCTTTCAAAAATAAGCACTAGACTCGAGTTTCATCCTTGGCAAAATTAACGAAACTGAACCGATGAGTAATCATATCACAGAGGTAGGTGTAACTCGCAACAGGAACTCGCTGACAGATACTCATGTCTGGTCATCTGCGATTACTAGTTCAAGTTGAATGAAGATATTGCCGTTTGTCTGATTTATAGGCTTTACAACAATTTACAGTTATTTTGCAAATTGACAATAACTGTCTCCTTTATCACTTACACACTGATCTTTCGACTAGCACGCACACAGCTCAATGAAGTAGAATTAGGAATCTGGCTATTATCAACAGTTATTATGGATAATCACTTATGAACTTTATAGTATGCGACGTACGATATTCGGTAAGCAACTGGTTCAACTCGCTTTTCTAAGTCAATTGCAAAATAATGTATTGAACAAACAACCCTTGGTTACTTAGTCAAACTGAAACTACAAAAGTTAACTGGATTTAGTCACAATGTTACGGAAAACCAGACAGTTTGCCAGAATAGGTATATTTTAATGTGCTGTAACAGAATCATTTCATTCACTCTTATGTATCAATTTAAAAATTTAATTTACGGCTTCGAATATTGTTTCAATCTTGGTGAGTTGCCACTGTTTGATTGTTTTCAGTAGTTGTTACATCTGAAAAGTCAATTTACTAAAACGTACCCCTTGAGGGATGTGGCTCGAACGGAGCACTATACACAACAACGCAGCACACCGAGATCATTACACAGACAGCAGACAATAAATATTCCAATGCTTTTGTTAAATAATTTGGCGAGAACGTAAATTAAAATCGCATTCACTGAAAATTAATAAATTCACATTGGGCATTTCAAACCATCTATATTGACGCTACAAAGTCGTTTGTGATTAATCCGTTCAAACTTTGTTATAAAATGAGGAATGGTTCCACTTTTTTATTTCAACAAGTCTTTCTTTCACTGATTTATTGACCACATCAACTTTGTACCAATAGATATACTAATAATATGATTACTACTCTTAATTAGTGACTGACAACATTAAGAAATTGCTGATCACTAAAAGCTGAACAACCGTCTATCTACTCTCATCTAACTAGTTGGAAACAGGATGGCCTAGAGGCAAGTAATCTCAATTTTATTTTTAAGTAGCTAAATACAATAATGTTTTAGTGGTTCTTTTAATCGTGAATTATTTTGTTATTCCCTACGACCATCATAACATCTGCTCGAATATGCCAGTTGGTATGCGCTTAGCGATATGATTGATATTGTTCATTTACATTAAAAGTGATATTTGTCGGGTATGCAGAACAGAACACAGTTATGGCATATTTTGTCTATTTCCTTGACAATAATCTTGATTGAGGACGCTCACGAAACTTTGTCCCAACTGTATATTGATCTGCGAATTGCACAATAAATCACCAAGCTGGTAAGACCACAATTAAAAAGACAGAAAGCTATTATCATAAATTTACCGGGACGTCAGACGTGCAGCTGCACTTGCGAAACCGTCAAATTTTCTTACTTCGATCATATTTCAGTAATATTTCAAAAACAACACATTATTTGTTTTAAGTTTGAATGTTCTGTCATTTTTTTAAATGTTTTGGAAATTGTTTGCAATCTACTCACATGTTCTGTTCGAGTATATAGAATAGGCCTTATCGACAATGCACGGCCAATATTCTGAACTAATTTGCTGTTGTATAATGTGTAATAATTGTTTCAACTTCACATTCAGTGGCGTATATTTTTATAATATCATTCTGGACACCTACCTGAGTTGAGAAATCACAAAACAACAACACTAGGGTAAATTGTGTCCTGTCAGTTAAAGGACTTATTACAGAACACAAGTCATTGTGTCTTCTTGTTGAAGTCGACAACAAAATGCATTAATCAACCTGTTGTACTGATTTGTTGTTACTGTACTCAGCTGTACAGAAGAAATGACATGCACACACAGTAATTAATCATTCTGACCTGCTTACCACAAACTAATTGAGCTAATTTAGTTGCACACCTAGTCCTCTATTTTACCTTTTATGTCCATTACTGCCTGTTGAGTGTATGATTAAAAACATAGTCATTAAGTAATACATCGCCAAACCAAAATCTTCAAGAGAATGTTTGTTATTTATTACACAATTCTCAAGCTTTTTCATTCGCTGGCTTTTATAATGATTTAACAGTAATTTACAAATAACCAAGAATTGTCACTGAAATATATTGAACGTAACTAAAAATTTATCAAAGACTTCTCATTTCCATAGCTCTTTCAACTAAATCCTTTGAGAAGTAGCACTGCGCACAAGTTTTGCTCTTTTTAAAGCTCACTAATAATGCATATACTTGTCTAGGACTACGTTTGAATCCCGGTCACACTTTCATGAAGCAACCTTGTTGCCAACTGCGTCATCGACTTCGTATTAAGCATGCAAAAGTTATCTAATACAAACGCTCAGTTACAGTAGGCCGATTATTTCGAACATAATCTCAACAACTCCGCGGGTATTCGTTTTTGTACTGTATCCTTATGGAGAATTTGTTTGCCGAATAGGCCACTTTAGAATATCCGTGTATTCGTTCGGATTTTGCACCTTGATGTTACTACTGGAATGTCTTATGCAAACGAACACACGAGATACAGTCACAAGAAAACGGAGTGACCAACACAGGTACTTCTGAGGTTTTGTATCAGTTAGCTAGATAGAAGTTAGATGTATATTAACTAACCACTAGAATGAGAGTCCAGATGTCAATGATGTTGACATACTGGACAGAGTAACGTTGGTGGAACCCAGTAGAAGTGATCTGTAAATTAAAAAGCATTGAACGGGCCAAAGTAAACGACAGTCACCGCGTGTGTTGCTGTGTTCTGTTTCAAAAATAATACTTATAGAAATTCGTAAATTGATTGATGACTTATTTTACCTAGACCCATACCATGGCCTGCACAAGTCGAATAACTAAGCCAATATACAACAAAAAAGCAAGCGGCTTGAAACTCAGTTTAATAGACATGAGAGAATCAGCAGCGGGATGAACGATACATCTATGCTGGCGTTCGTAGCAAATAAAGAAAGCTCCACCGTCAGGGTTTTGAGACTCTTCCTCGGATCAAATTTTCTCCCAGCAATTCCAAAATCTCTGTTCAACAATCAGCCGTAACACTTGTTTGAATGAAATAACGGAAAAGCGTGCGACATGCAAACATTCACCAAGTCTGCCAGAAACTCATATGTTTATTTAAAAGAATACCAGGATAAAGTATAACTGTATCTGGTCCATCAAGCAATCCCTTCAGCTTGTCTCTGAGCCCTTCAGCCTGTTTGCACAAGGTTACGGTTCACCAGTCACCAGTTTCCAGTGCATCTGTACATCTGACCAATTTTAGGAGGTCAAATGAAATTTCCGTTCCTTAAACCTGTTAATTTCTACGCAAAAAAGGAAGATAGCCTGTTTTACTAACAACTGAATAGCGTCTAACTTTCGGGTAGAACAAACAGGCTGGAAAGAGTACAGTTGAAAACTCTGTTTTTACATGCATCGGTTAGCTGTCAAAAGCTTTTTTGATAATTTTGTTTCATTTATAAAATTCTAAGGACATTTAGATGGAATACGGTGGTGTTCAAATTACCACACCGCAAGACGGACAGGACAGTTCATGAGCGATAACTTTCTGTAGTCGTGCCCACAGAAAAATACGACTTTGCTTACAGAAGAAGCCAGACTGTAATTCGATGCTAGGTTTTAAAGTGCTCAGAGAATAGCTTGACAAATCAGAATACTATCCCAAGCAAGTCGTATCACTTGGTTACCGCAGTAGAGACTGAAACTACATTGATCGGCTTATTAGCTAGGGGAAACATTGCGACAGAGGGAGCCAGTCATCGACATATCAGACGCTTGGTTGCACAAGCTGAGTGCAACACTCCCCAGCCAGCGAACATCAGTCAAGTCAGGCAAGCAGCAAACGTTTGCGACGTAAGTCGACCAGTCAGTCAGGAAATCACTTCAGACATATCAGGAAAAGAGTACTTAAGAACTACCACACCGGGTATTTGACAGAAAGTATACTTTAAAAATTGTTAATTGAATTGCACATTCAATTGAGGTATAGTGTAACGTGCAGTCGAAACCAGCAAGCGCGCAAGGGTTGTATTTAAACCGTACAACGGAGCTTGCTGCTGTGTTGTTGGTGCCGTTTTAATTTTCGTTTTTGTGAGTCATGTGTATGGCTCACTGGGCCTTTGGCTCACGCATTTTTGTGTTGTTTTCTTTTACAGGGCTGTTGCTGGAATCCCTGCTTTGGTAGAACGCTATCTCCTGGTATCTCCACGTTGCTCTAAAGTTGGTCTGCGAATGCAACGAAAAATCAGAGTAGAAACGGCCAGCTCGTGTGTTGCAGCGGTGTAAATAGGTGTGTAACTGGGCCACGCTAAGGACGTAAATATTTCTGCCAAGAGTGAATAAGGATGATTGATATCGGATAGCGTGAAAAAGGAACAACACCATTTGCCTTGTTGAAGCGTAACCTACCAACTGCGACTGGTATGAGTGCCGATATTTTGTTTCTTTTAGAAGTGAGAACAAACCATCAACACTTTTGGATCTGTTGAACAATAAGTAAGGTATGCTTCCCTTACTAAACCCTTTCAACAACAACAATATTTATAACATGTGATCAAGACAGGTTTAAATACAGCACTTCGAAGATGAGACAATTCTCAAAAGCGGGCTTCAGAAAAAGACCCCGAGACAAAAAGAAAGGAAAATTTGAAAGGGATTATAGCCGGAGGAAACCAGTTCCTGAGCAGTGGGAAAATAATTGGCCGTTTAAGCATGTACATTCGGAACGATCTGGCTAACAATCATTTTAGAAGAACGTGAGAAATGTTTGATTTACATAAAATCTAAGGAAAGCCTACAATACTTCTATAGTGTTAAATACTAGAACTTTGAAACAATCAGCCGTTATGTATAATACATGTAGTTTACCCCCATCCGATTAAAGTAAGCACGCACCTCCCTTAGCCTCAATGTTCCGCATCTCAACACTAATCAGACATTGAGTTGCCGTTGGCTATGAATTATACATCTTGTCGTATCCACAACTCAAAGTGATGGTTATGGACTAGTTTAACTCAGTAATAATGACCATACAAAATATTGGAAGATGTTGGTTAATCAAACTGAGAATAGAACTTCGATAAGCATCACTCATGATTGGTTTAGCGAAATCCATAAAACATCGCAGTGGCCGCAGAGCTAATCGATACACGCCATCGAGTTAACTACATTTAATCTACACGCTTCTCCAAATTGATTAAATAACGGAGATTGCAGACTTCGAACCAAGTGTTGTTCCCTTTCATACTCCAATTCTCTTCTCAACAAGATGACTATACCAAAACTGTGGTCGCTATGGTCAAGTGCTAGGTCATCAGCATCTGCTTACTCAGAACCAACCGTCTTTACTTTCGATGATACGCTATCCTAGCGATTCAAAACCTCAGAATGTTTGATATGATCTAGTGCTGTACCACTCAATCGCTTTTCGTTATGTTTTTCTGAATCTACTGGACAACCTTAATTGTGGTTATCCAATGGGCAATTGCGCTAACCGGTTGATCATCAATGAATTTTCTTCGCTTACGTTACGCACATTTTCGTAGACCGTAGCAGTGTTCAATCAGTTACTGTGAATAATGTCGACTTCTGCCTATAAATGCTGAAGCTTACATGTCGATGTGGAACGATTCATTATTTCAACGGATCTTTAGTTAGTTGTATCTAAAAGATAGAAATTACCGGTATTGTATTGAAATCTTCTAGAATGCTGTTGTATCCGATTGTTTAAATTTATTAGAACGGTTCACCGTCACTTTGGACCACCATCACAATGGGTAACTTGTTTACCTCAAGGTCATAATGGCAAACTTCCAGGCTTTATACAAATGCAGTTGTGTTTACTATTGAAGAACCGTGACAAAGTTACATAGACTGTAGTACATACCCTTTGTAAGAACACGAATGTTCATATGCAACTGACTTCAGTTATTCGGGTTTGATTAATCAACCAAATTTGGGGTGGAGCTAGAAGCGCGCTTGGTTTATTGTCTAACTTTCAAACAACTCATTGAATTGGACGTACTCACAAATTGCCCAGAATACGTTAAACAAGAGAGAACTTTAAGAAATTGTGTAACCAGTCAGTATGATATTTATTTCGCTTTTGATGCTTGGAATGACAAATAGGAAATTGAACACACCACGCGTACTCGTAGTAGTCTGATCGGATTAAAAGTTAACACATTTGATTGCAATCAGTTTGACTATACTGGTTCAACATTGAGTGTCTTCACACTAAAGCATGGGTTTGGTGATCATGAAGCGTTTCATATTGGCGTCAGTACGTATCGATAAATGATTGTGACCATTCTAATTGTGTCAGGTCAAATGGTCAAAAAACACTGTCCTACCTAAACATTCTGCCTAAAACCAGTATAAAAAGAGCTACTGAGTATAACAGCTTACAAGAAACGAGGGGTTATAAACTGGTAAGCAATTGAAATTATCAGCCCAAAATCTACGGAGATGTTTGGCATCAGACTCCAGAAGCTTTTGTTTTAAAATTTCACCAGTGGCACAATCGTAAAAATGATAACTGCATATTTTTTTTGCGAAACGCTTGTTCAAATACACCTCGACTCGTCAAGATATGCGAACCAGGTGGTTTGTATATCTTTCTTGTGTTTAGAAGTAAAATCTACATGATCTGTACGCTCATGCAATAACGAACTGCATAATCTTCGAAACACGTTCATTTTTATAATTGTAAACCGAATTGCTTGGTCACATGGTAAGAGGGGCACCTCGATCCAAGAGACACAGTCCACATATTTCGGTAAGTCCAGATTCATTCAGATTCAAATGAGACAGTGCAATGCAATCGCATGTACGGCATCATACGAATAGTCTTCAGTTATTCATTTAAGAGGGTTTTACTGGCATTATAACGCGTTGTTAAAGGAACATATTTTACGGGGCTTGGGAAGAGCAACAGCATGGTTTACAATGAGTTCCAACCTGATTGTCAATAGTTTGAAGTTTAAGAAGGCAACCTGTTCCAGCGTTCCATCGACGTTTTATCATTCTCGATGTGTTTGACACAGAGAGGCGAAGCTGTCGAAATTGCATTTGTTTAAGCTCAAACTTAAACGTGAATTGTACGAAGAACTTCAATTGGGACAGTGATTACAGGTAATCTCTGAAGCCGATGGGACACGAGTTCTTTTAAACTGCCCGTTCAAAAAACCAAAATACATATCGTTTTTATTTTGTCGAAAACTTAATACTCAGCAGTTAACAGTTAATCAAAAAAGTCTAACTACAATTACTAGAAGATAGGAATGTACCGCTGACAGATGAATGAGAGACTGTTATCCTGAATTTTGAAAGAAAATGTTTAGGTCTTGTGGCTGGTTGAACTACTGGCCTGACATAAGAAAATGTCTGCTATTACATCGCTGGCGCTCGTTTAGAGAAAGTAAACTAACTAGCTAGGAAACCTTCAGTTTCAGTGAATCGTAAACAATTACCTCACTGGTGAATTCATTGTTTCACATGATTATCAATCTCAATTTTGGAGTTCACGAGGTCTTGGAAGTCTCACTGAGACAGTTGTTCTATGTTTACTGCTAAAGTGATGAAAAGTTAACTACGTCGTAGAACACTAATCACAATACTTTAGCTGTATACAATCTGGACTTGAATAAAACTGTAAACTTTTGTGTTTGTTGGTTTAGAAGTGTGTATGCAAACGAATGGACTTATGTATAGAAATTGGAGTTGATAGCTGTTATCCGAACAGTTCATGATAAAACACCACAATCTCATCGAAACAAGTTCACAGATAGCAAATATAAACGATGCAGCTTAGTATTAACTTGAATGAAAATTGCATTTTCTCTTGCAAAACATAAACATACCTCAGTTTTTAATATTCCAAGAGTAAATAGATGATAGAGCCAGAATCGGGTACTGCCATTTCTGGACTGTCTGGTTCACAGAATGGGGCGAGGCATCAAGACGGCTATCTATCAGAGAACCACGGACGTTTAATATTCTCAGCTATAGACTGCTTACTGTGAACAGGTTCATAGGAAAATTGTTAGCTAGATTTTCCATAAGGCTATACATCTATGCACAGATGCGGGTGACCTGAATATAGCACAGAAAAAGGCAATGGTCATGTTGATGAACAACGGCAACCTTCAGCAGTTTTGCAAAGTAGTTGAGACGGACACTTAACCCAGTATCAAAGACAATAAGGGGGTGAAATAATGTTAGTGTTATTACATCCATGGATGGGATAGAAGGAGCTATTCGTAGGGTCTTTAACAAAGTAGTCATCAGGACGGTTTTTGGAAAAGGATATCATTGCGTAAAATCTTGGTGCATCTCAAGCACTTTTTGCCTGCTGAAAGAAGTGGTAGTTGTATAGACAAAATAAAACACAAGGCCTACTCGCAAGTTAAATTTGGCAGGCAGCAAGACAAATTAGACTTAGAGCATATGAGCATATGTGAGCATCAGAAAAGCACCTAGAAATCAAGTGGAGTATCAAACCGTGATCAGAGATTTTGTATTTGCCAGTCATGCGTTCGACACGCATCATAAAGCCGATCTGGAAAATGTCGAAGTAGTTAAACAGTTGGTAGGACTACGCTGGACAGCTTAGTCTCATAGGTCATCAGACTTGCTGGAGCCAAATATGCTGTAACCAGAGACAACGGGGCTAAACGCTCTGGCACAAGATGGCCGATTTCGGGTCGGTCAACCTAACCCGCATCGGGGTCGAACGAGATGACACTCTCAACACAGTGAGATAGCGATTTCCCTATCTACCTTGTTCAAAACAATTGACCCGTCGACCGATTTATCCGACAAATTGTATCCATCTCAGTTTGCTTTAGCCGACCACATACCCTCGAACTGGTGTAATTAGCAGTTCCATTTCAGTACTGAACCCTGTATCTGTACACCTGACCTATGATATGTCACCTTCATCTCTGTTTTTTTACTTACACCTAGCCTATTCTAAATGTCATCGAATTTGTAACTGATTCATCTGGTCTGAATGACCTACTGTCAGAAGCGAAGCGTTATCAATAAGGCAACTTACAGATTTTTCACAAGTTGTTTTGGAATTATGAATAAACAAGCATGCTCCGAATAACACCTTTGAACTACTAATGCATGTTCACATGAATATCCGCTACCATTAGTCTAGCATTTCCACAATGACAATCGGTAGCGTAGCAAATTGTCAATCTAATCCAAACCAAGGAATTCTTCATTTCATAATCATACTGTATCTGTATAACATCAAAATAATTACATATCTTTTTTATGTACAATATATACGGCTCATGCCTGTATTCAGATATTCATTAGGACTATTCCGTAAAAATTAAACCAACTCTTCACAATAGATGTCAGATCGAGTCACACCGTTATATACTATTCTTTTTAATGAATGTGCAGTGTATTGCATCAATTCCGAATAAACTGGCAAATGTTCTCTCTTATTCACTCGCCGTAGTATCTGTCAGTTCACTTTGGTTCGATAATGGGTCCCTGAAATTTTCGACATATGAGTGGGGCTTATGCAGAGGTGACTCATGCTTAACGCTGTCCTATGTATTGCCCTCTTGCGAAATACTCCTGAAACGTTCAACATTTGCTGACTACGCGTTGGAAGATGACTCCATGGAACCAAATTTTTCAAAACTTAGTTAGTTTACGATCTAAAGACAATGGAGTTAGCATTCCAAAGTATGTTCGACATTCCACAGGTTCTGTCAGATAAAATCCTCTCCAGTTGTTTATGTTTTGAACATAATTTCACTGAACTTTCCTATGTTCTCGTTGCGTTTTGAACTGTTCAGTGTCTTTCTGGAAATAAACAATCGAGTAGAATCCACATAATTTTCATCAACTAATTACGTTAACTGAATTGATTGTAATCATTTTCACATAGTGATTAGACTTATCTTGGAAGATGTAAGCTCTCATATTTTTACACAGAACTCATCATACTTGATTAAGTCATCTAAAAAGCAGACGGCCAGTGAGAAGAATACGCTAAATATTAATCA
>JTDE01000021.1:319163-350710 GCA_014338405.1 Paragonimus skrjabini miyazakii
ATAGCATACGTGTTGCTTTCTGTTTATGCTTCATCTCCGGCTTGCTTTTTGCGAATGGCTGACTGATTAAGAATGTTTCCCCGTGTATATTTATCGTAGGACTTGGAAAGTCGAATGTTGTTAAAATGTATACATTTCAGGAAGGCACAACCTAGCTTCAATCTGGCGTTGTATGAAACACTTACCAGAATTGATAGTCGTCCAATAAGATATGCCTGAAATAAAACCCTTTTGTCATTTCGGATTTTGACCCTTGATCAGGTAAAGAAGACTGAAAATCATTGTATGGGAGTTCATGTGCAACCAAAGATTAGATATACTGACAGAGTCACACAAAAATAGTTCACGCTAGGGAACAATGTGTCCTTGTCAGTTCAGAGAACGGTTTTGGAGTATTCTGTAACATTTTGGACTGTTGAACAGACAGACACATATTCTTGATTCATACCAGGGATTATAGTTTAGACAGATGGCGTCCATTTTGATTTGATAACTAGCTTCTACGGAGTACATGAAATAAGAAAGGTGGCCAATTGCTTTGAAGTGTAAATGCTCGGCATGTAACCAGTTTATCTACCAAATAACCTATCAACCAAATTAATATAAATTCAAACAGAAGAGTGACAAACAAACTGTGATGTTTAATAACGGCTTTGCCCGTGGTTTTACATTATCTCCAAAATATGAAGTTGCACTCACCCATGGACCTATCTTAGCCCAGTACGCTCCTAAACTCCTTTGGCAATCCTCAGTGCACTAATATGAATCTTCGTTTACGGTCAAGTCATCATGGATGAGAGAACTACAGAATAAAAACGGCAAAGACGTTTGAAAAGAATACACTACTGACTATTCACAAACGCGTGTTCATCTTCTAATCCTGGGAGTTTCTTTCCGTGGTCCATCGGCTATGGAGTTCCACTGAGGGCGACACACGAACGACGAGATATGTAAAGGTAATCTCTAAGCAAATCGCCGATCGTATGATTTGTACAACGAAACAAGAGCAGCAAGTGATCATGTGTGAGAGGGCAAACGCGGTTTGGCTACATTATATCAAACCAACTATAAGCCATGAGAATGACAAAGCAGCGAAACAGACTTGTTTTCTGAGTTTGATCATCAGGCTAATTACAACACAATAAATATGAAAGCAGTAGCTGGGGTGATTCAGATAAATGGTCAATAGAGGTTATGGACAGCGTATTTGTTATCAGTTACTCAATCACTGTTCCAAATCGTGGGCTTCGTTGACTGTGGGTCAGGGGAGTTTAAGTGTCCGCACGAAATTCTTCTGAGTACAGAGGTCAGGTTTGTGGAATCAGACACCAATGTCCTCGGCAGCAGTCAAACTTTGGAATCTCACCATTTTTGATCGACTTCTTGGCACTCGGTAAACACTTTGAAAGGCGTCCTTCTTACTAACAGAATGATTAGGGTCAGTCAAATGAGCAACAATCGCGCTTGAAACCGTTTTAACCAAACTACTATTCAAACACGCAGGATGATGTTCACGCACTCTGTCAGACAATCATCTTGTAGTATGACCAATGTATAATGCTTGACACGAGCAAACAAATGAGTACACACAACAGCTGGTTGTAGAACATGGACGTTTGTCCTTGGGTTGTGACACGATAATGGGTGTTGAACGGAAACTCACACACGGTTGAGCGGCAAGGTAGGTTGTTTCGACTGACTTTTTGAGCTTTCTTGAGATGGCTTCGGCCATGGGACAACCCTTGAAAGGAAAACTGATAAACGCGAGTTTCTTATCCACAAAAAGTGACTTAAGTTCCAACTCCACCGCGTGCATCGCCTTTTGAATGGAACGCATTGAGTAGCCATTCTGCAAGAACGCTTTTTATAGAAAGTCCAGCTCAGTTTGTAAACCGTCAAGAGTGCAGATCCTTAACACCTCGCCCGTCAGCCATAGTATGAGGTTTCGCTTTTGATTTAGCGGAACGAAACTGTCAAAGTGAATGTGCTGGTCACTCCAAGTGTGTTTTCTTTATATATTCCGTTGAATCGAACCATCCTCTCTTCTTACTATGAAAACATCTACACTATACATCCGACTAATAAGCATTGGACTTTGTCAATTGTATGTGGATATATATTGTCCATAATGTTTCCGGAGAGTAAACAAATGCAAATCCGTCGTTCTGAGGAAAAGCTCAAGCTGGTACATGTGGGCCTAAAACATTTCAAAAGTCAGATGGTTACCTGGGATGAGACAGAAAAGAAAAGAAAAATTCGAAGAACAGAAGCACAACTATCTTGTACAGCTCAAACAGTTTAACCTTTAGTCTACTAACGAATGCTGAGGTTGATTTTCAAATTGCGTTATGCTATATAAGGTAACAGCAGCAGCTACTTGGCATGCGGAGATCGAACAGTCTTTCCTAGAAAATGCAGTCCGAACTTCGCTGTTTTTCTCATTTCCTCATTATCAGGCTTTACATCACACAGTTAGTTAGAAGCTGTCATTTGTGAGTGTGGTTTTTGAAACCGGTTTTGCTCGGTACAATCTCCTAACCAAGTCCTCGGAGACCTCAAGATATTCTTGACCTTAAAATAGGCATGTTTCCCGACGAAATATCAAGTCTGAGTGCAAAGACTGGTTGAATATGTTAGTCTAAACTTTTGGGTCGAAAACTGGAGTAGTTGTAAAAACGACGTGAAACGGGCGATGTACCTCATTGGGCTACATTTAATTAATGCGGTGCTGTTCCATTAAAATGGCGTCAACCACATTCGACCTGAAACATTTTAACAAATCTCTTAACTTACCTCAGTACTGAACTACGATAAATAAAATAGTTTAACAGAAGTATATTGTGATGGTTTGCTCCAAAACAGCGCTGAGTTCTAAACTATAACAAGCGGAGTTTATTGAGCAAGTGGAAAAATTTACGGATGATGTATGAGGCTGGGAAACAACTCAATACAAGAAAAACGTGGACCTCTATGCAGGCTTGACAATTTTCGGGTAGTTTTGAACAGTGGTGGTGTTGTTCGTAGCTCGGGTTGATGGTTTTGGTATTGTTATGTTCGCCGAGCTTGGCAACCTAAATGCCAAGCTCGGCGAACATACCAATACCAAAAGCCTTGACAATTTCTTACATACTTGATTGTTTGGCTGTATGGACCATTTATAGCACTAACAATGACTGAGATTGGTATTTCGCACCATCCAGTTAAGACAGCCAGAAGGTCCATTTGGGTTTCGGACGCTTCATTAAAAGTTGTGAACCGTACATACATAGTTTGTTTGTAATTTACTAGACACCTAACAAGAAATATCTTCTGATAATATCAGAAAGTTATTTCCTGTTAAAGACAACATACTGCAGTCTGATGGAACTAGACCAGAGTGAGGACAACACTTTGAGTAAGGCAACTTTGAAATACAACAAACTCTGAAAGATTACAACTGTGGTCGCACACACTTTTTTTATTGATATTCCAAAGTATTCAAATCCCACTTAAAGAATGTCTGTTAATAAAACTTGATACAATATCTACCCTGCTGATATAAATTAGCTAATAACCAAGCTTCCCGATAGTAGCGTGTATCAACGGTACGGACTCTCAAAAAAATAAAGAGCAAACTAATACATATCACACTGTGTGACAGTTGCTGCTATCCAACAGCATAATCTTAAATTAGACTGAAGAATGTCAGGCTATTTTTACTCAAATGAAAACTAAAAACGAATCTTCAAACCCAAAAATCTTCTGCTAATGGATCAACATTACATTCATTGTCATCGGCGCAAATCAATAGGTATGCCCGACAACAATACTAATTGTTCTTGTTTGGATGAATGACACTTCTTCTGGAAATTAGATTTTCTTCCGAAGCTATACTGTACACCGGGGCTAAGGCAACATGACTAATAACGCCCTAACCATATTTCCAAGGTGTTATGAGTATCTTCGCTTGTTTTCCGCGGCGAATGTTTGCTTCGCTTTGAATTAGCATTGATTTCAGTTGCTCAGAAATGCAAGGAAAACTCTAGTATGCGCTTACACTAACTCAGTTGAAGATAACAGTACTGATTAAGGAGACAGCGGTAAAGCTTCTTCTTCTCTTGAGGATGCTATAGCCCAGGTTTCATTGTTTGCTGTAAGTCGAGCTTCAATTTGTTACAGCAATTTATGAAGACTGTTCACAGACTAGCTTATTTGCTAATTCCGTCCGCCCGCCGGACACTGTGCAAGTAAGCCAAGTTTTTTCCGATGGGAAATAGGCTCCTCAATCGTAAGTGTTCCGTGTATGATGTAAGATGCTTGTAACTCCAAAGCAGGTACCCAACGACAAACACGTCGCACACAGTAGAATGTTTTTTCGAAAGAGTTGATTTATTTCATTCCAAGGCAAACGGTATGTGACTAAAACGTTTGATTCACAATACGTCGGCCTACACAATCTAAAATTTTAGAACTGCCAGATTGAGGTAGATATGGTGTGCAGTCGCTTCTTCATTAACTATGAAACTTACGGGATGTATGCCTCATAATTTACAGCTTTTGCGTCCGTCGTAAAAACTTAAAGAGTATAAAGTAATGAAGAATTACCTTCACGCAGCGTGACTGATTTATAAATTGCGAACCACAATGTAGTGTTATTTACTTTCCTGGTTGAAAAACCCAACCGTTTGGAGCAATTACAGTCGGTGCCAAAAATCAGAAAAACCAATAATTACTGTTTCAATTAAGTCCAGCGACAAATTAACAAACAACACTCCAAATTACCGGATTCGTTTCAACAAAACTAAACACATCACGCAAACAGAAGCCTCGATAACAATAGAACTTCAACCGGCTAATGTGACGCGGGACTTAAAGATGTGTACGAGGATTACCGAATCAGAAATAGGATGCAAGGACAAGCAGAAACACTCATTACAAGTGATCAAATAGGGAAAAGTACTTTAGAATTTTACTCTAACTTAGTTAAGGCGTTTGGTGCAAATTTTCAAAATTAGTCAAAAGGGTGAGAAAAATATCAACTTTGGAATGTGGATATTTCGTTTACCTTTATCATCCACACATTTATAACAGTTTCGCTGGTATATAAATAAAATGTGCTTGAATAATCGTTGAATGGCTAAGATGTTAGCCCTGAAACGTCTCGACAAAATGAGAAACACATCACTGATCAGTGAATTTTGTGCAAAACGAACCGTTTTTTCTTGTCAAGTCAGTAGGGCTTCATTACTAGCCACGGTTCTGTTTTGTTTAATTCAAAAGAGATAGGATCATACAAAGTATGATGATCTCTTCCAATGTCTGCGGTGATTAAATTAGAACTTTACATTTAGGTTGGTTTGCTTACTTCAATTTTCCGATATCCCCCTGTTCATAACAAAAATGATTTGCAGATGCGTCTTGAAATTTCTCCATTTAAACATTACCTTCGGAACTAATTTTTAAAGTATTTTGGATTAATTCAAACTATTTACGAAACTTTCTCCGTCTTGTGACATGCGATAAAAGCTAAGCGATTTTATATTATACTGCAAAATTATCCGACGTATGTTTGAAGAAACCTGACACAGCCGAATAAGTTTTGTTTCACTATTACGAATTACGTTTAGACGAAGATTTAAAAGATTCAAGAGTTTCACTATTCCGTTGGCTTCTTCACCATATCACCTGAATATGTGATCATGTTCTGTAGGCTTTCACATCATTAGGTTTCAGCTACATTTTAAACCGTTGAAGGAAACTCTGTCTTTGTGTTTATTTCAAATATTTACGAGTAATAGGCTACATGAAACAATTTTTGCTTTGTTATGGATACCATCGGTGGAATTGCACTCATGCTTTTGTGTTTCGTCTGCACGGTTGACTTGCTCCCACAGTAAACTGTCTGCTCTCACGACAACGTTGTCTGACAGCACCAAATTGCTAATAGAGTTATCGGAACAAGAGGTGGTCTCACTCATTAACTCTCTGTTTGTTTAGCAACTTCGGCATACGCTGTCTGTCAGCTCTCTGTTTTTCAAGGCAAACCGATAGAACAAGCCAGATGTGTTCATACGACTGAATCGACAATCGCAGTTTCACTTTGAAATTTACCCAATTTTCTTTATCGTACAAAGCCTGAATATACAACTTGTGTTTGCTTGTGTCTTTGAGCAAGTATTGTTTGGTTCCAACGACTATTTGTGAAACAGAAAGCAATATTTTTGAGAAAAGTGCTTTTGATGAGATGTCGGAAGCCACTGTTGCTTGAGAAAAAGGAAAAAACCTGGTTACACTACCGAACAATTCATGAAACCAGGGCTGGTATGTCATTCATTTGTTAAAAACACGAACCCCACCAAGTTAGCCCTTTCACTGAGGTCCAAATGCTTGAAAACATCGTGCTGTCTGCTGTATTTCATTCATGTCGTCCGCACAGGTTTGTTAATTTCCTTACCAAACAATACGTCAAAACATAAGGTACAATTTCTTAAAGACGAGTCAACTGAGATTTCGATACGGGGAAGATGTTCTGAAGCAACACAGTTCCTTAAAACAACTGCCAACAGACAAACACTACACAGAACATCAAATGAAGTCATTGATAACAGTATTTCTTGATAGTCTCGATAATAGTCGTTGCGCCCATTTTGGAGAACATAGGTTATCCATCAAACGAGCCATAAACATTTGTGGTCACTTGTTTACAATTGCATATTCACTGAGGTTCAGCGTGTAATTGGTGGTGCTTACCAGAATATTTATGTTTCATAACCTTTCAATAGATAATTGTTCAAACCTGGTGCTTTCTTGCTAGATTTCCTTCGAGTGTGAGAATAAACAACTTGATTTCCAATTAATTTAGTTATTTATCTAAGTGATCATCACTATTTTGTAAGTGTATTGAGCTCTCAATTGTAGTGAATAAATCGAAATCGACTGAAGGTGGACCAACTTTGACTTGAATTCTGTATGGTCAGCTAACGGAAAATGATTAGATTTTCGACTCTGGTGATCTCCAAATTGATAACCACTCGGCTACACAATCCAGCTCACACAAATCTATCAGATTACGAATGTACCCTGGTCAGGCCAACCCAGCTGGTCTTGTACGCGCCAGCTCCTTGGCTGCATTCTTCTGAATTATTTGTGAGATAGCAATCCCCTCAATCAACAATAATATTGTGTCATGGTGTGGGTGTTTGATTCAAGTTCACTTTGGTATTTGGTGACAGGCAATACAAAAAGTGAGGTTAATCCTTCCGTTCTTAATCATCACATTAATAAATTATGCTAGTACGATTGAAATCAAGCAGTTTGGGCGTGCGTCCAGCAAGTTATTGGCAAATCGGTCAAAAATAACATCGTTTCGAGCAAGTTGCAACACACTACGCTTCATCCACCTCGGCTGGCCTTTCTCAGGAATGCTGTAATCGAAATCACATTGACATGGGAATAGAGGTCACGTGGGATTTGCCGTGGTTGGGTCAATCTGCGACGCATCTGAAGTGGATGGTCAAACCTTTTGACCATTAAGTGGGGTAGGAATGATGTAGATAAGATGCGTTTGTGTCTGATGTCGTTTATCACTCTACGCTACACTGTCAACAAGGGCATACTATCGCTGTGTGATTGTTGTGATTCCCTGATAGTGCACGCAGTGCGATGACTGAATCCTTCTCTAGTATCTGAAATTGGCATATGTCTTTGGGAGGAAACCTCCTGTGTTTCTTGTGTTTAGCAACACGTATTTTCAATTGTCTGCTTGTCTCTCTTATGTAGTTAGCATTGCAATCACCACATTTGATTTCGTCAACAGAAACTGGATCTTTAGGATGCATCATCTGTCATTCTGAAGTATTATCTAACCAAAGTGCGGTCCAGATAGCATACACAGAAAGGATAGAGCGAATTTTTCAAATGTTTGTTTACAATACGTTATTTGCACTGTAGACTTGAAAATTCTGGTGTTTTAGGTCTCCTTTTCAATCGGCATTTGCTTGATTATTTTCTCAATAAACGTGTTTGGATATTGATTAGCGGCCAGCATTTCATTCGAGAAGTCTCTAAACTTTTGGAGAGTTCATTAGTGCATGTCTTACTTGCTGTATTGATGAGTGATCAGATGACTGCTCTCTTCATACCGATTGGATGCGACGAGTTGCAGTTGAGACGCCGACCAGAATGGGTTGGTACGCGGCAAACAAGTCCGAAATTTCTGATGTTGATCAGCCTTTACTTGACAGCCTAGACAGTTAGGTCAGCGTTCATTGGTTTCAGTTTCAAACGTGAATACAATGCCGCTGCACGTTAGGTGGAAAAACTGTGGGGACTGGTCGCGAGTGGTCCGTTTCATGATTACGAATAAGTCGTCTACATACCGGCACCAAATTCGTAGGGGGCAAACAAACTCATCGCTTTTGCCCCCAGGTATCCGAAGAAAAGATTGGCTACTGCAGGTGCAACACGGGAACCCATAGCTACACCATCGGTTTGCCTGTACAATTTTTTGTTGAAGGTGAACAAGGTTGAATACAGACAAATTTCAAGAGCTGCTAGAATTTCGTAGGGCGATAAACGAGTGCGTGCACTAAGAAAGTCAACACTTTCCAATAATTCTATTATAACGTCAACGTCTTACCGGTACACTGGTGTAGAGAGAGATCACATCAAAACTAAGAAAAGTTTCACCACTGCATAATGTCATGTGTTCTAATTTGTTGACAAAATCAAAAGAATCTTTGACGTTGTTTGCTAATTTGTTTTGCAACGGTTTTATTACACAACTGGTGACTTTGGCCAGGTTGTAAGTTAGGCCGGTGGTGTAATGAGCAACAGGTCTTATGATTATCCTAGTTTTGTGTACTTTGGGGAGGCCACAGAAACGGGAAGGACGGTGACTCTTAGGATTTATAATGAACCAGGTAGACTGTCCAATTTTTTCTTGCTGCCCTGTGCTTTGACCCTATTGAGAATTGCGTTGGTTTTGTTTGTGGCACAGATTGCCACATAAAGAATAAACTACTAGGTTTGTTCAACTGAGAGGTATAAAATGAGGCAAGAAATGTTTGGGGAAAAATTAACTCCTACTTGTTCTTGTGCCTGGAGCTTTTTCGGAAACTATCAAACTGGATATCAGTTTCACCGAGTGCATCAATTGTTCTTCGACAGGATTAGCCGCAAACCGTCATTTCCGAATTGATCATAAAATGATTTCTACAAGTTAATTCTAATGCATTCAAAAATACTTTCCACCAGGAAGTGTCTGGACTACGGCATTGTTGTCTACTAGAGTATTTTGCTCAACATAAAGTTAGACATCCAATGAACCTGAATCCAAATTCCGACCGTTAAAAAGGTGCATTATCGATAAACTCTAAGTATAGTGAGCAGCAAGGTTAAGCCGAAATAGAAGGGTGGGATTTTGGTTGTTCATTCGCTTCGGTTGTTGACAAAGCTAGAGTACAACTGTAATACTTCCCACATTGTGATACCAGAAAAATGTTTGAAGATGTACTTGGTTACTACAAGTTTATGTCACAGTCGTATTCGGTATCTAACGAAAAGTTATCAGTGTTAGAAATATTTCATTTCTAGACTTAGTTAAAGTGATTTAATGCTACTACTCGGAAATAGGAAATGCTCTTTAAGAAACACCTCCATTTAGGTTTCAAACACTGTTTAATGATTTCGATCAGTGAAAAATTACGCTTTAATTCTCCTAGTTAAGTTGGTTGTTTTCGCAAAAGCTTTGAAATTAATTGAACACACTTAAACGTAGGTTCATTTCAATTTGAACAACACTAACGTTTGATCGTAGTTTTTGCGTTTAACTAAGCTTTGTAGTCAACTTGTTTCAATACTTGCGAAAGCTGTGATCAAAAAGAAGTGACAGTCAACTTGAAATTAACCAAATGCCCGACTTCTCATCTGCAGGTTAATGGGTTGAGCGCACGTGGACTATATTCTCAATTTAATTCACCTGTTGATAGAACAAACTGTTTACAATCTTTTCCGGTTGTTTTACTCAACAGTAATGACTTGTATACATTTAATCCACCTAACCCATATATAATTGGAAGTAATTAAGCAAACAGGTGTTAATTTAGGTGAGTAGGATAAAAGTCATAGCAATTTTAATACAAAAAACGACCCACACTTATGAATGAGCACCTTCACACTAAAGTATACATTGGCCGACATAACAACTTAACCTGCAAAAGGAATAATAAAATATTATGGGATGTGGTTAAAAATAACCAGGATCTTTCTTTGCACCGAATACCAAGAAAAATGATAACAATACATTCTTGTTTTCTACCTTGAAAAACAATTACGTTAAATAGGTGCGGACACTTACTGAGTCTACACTGTGAGATTTCTAGTTGTCTCTGGAATAACACTTGTGTTACAGCCTGCGTCTTCATGGATATCATAACAAGTAAAGGTCAATTAATTACTTCCGACAAATTGTTCAATAAACTATGCAAACCATTACGATTTCATACGAAACTCGTACGTAAATTTGTCATATTAAGTTGAGCTGAGTGAATAATTGAATGAGTAATTAAGTAGCCCGACCAGTAGAGGGTCTGTTTATATTTGACTATGTTGCACCCTTGATTGATTCGGGTACAACCAAAACTTAAATATTTGACAACCGGATGCCTCTCGTATTTTCAAAACTGCCCGAGTACTTATAAGTATTCAAAATCTTTGAACTTATGTAATGTAAACCAAACAGATCAGCATTAGTTAATGGTAACTGATTATTTCTGAATACGCTAAGTGTTTCAGAATGCTACTGTTGTATTTTTACTTCTCTAGATTGTAACCGTGCTATGAAAGTTCAGTTTTACTTATTAGTAGTAACGAGCTGGATTCGAAAAGCTGCCTTGGATGTTGTGCTCAACGTTGTTTTCCTGCCTCCATGAGGAGAATATTGTGTGGCGAAACTATTTTTATTGAAGTTCTACTTTAAAAGAGCAAAGCATTCATTAGTCAAACGGTACTGATTTCACCTACTATATACTTCAGTATGGTCTCTGAGGGGATTAATCACAACGTGACCGATGCGTCAGTTATAACTTTGGATACCGTCCAGAAGATAGTAGTTCAGCTTTCTTTAGACAGTCTATTTCATATAATAGCGCATAATACAGTTATTTCAGCTATATAATGGGGCTACACAAAGTGTAATAATATGGAAGACTTCCAGATGCGGGGGGCTGAAGCTGTGAAGAGCATGTAAAAACGAAATATTAGAAACAGACGTATACTATCGATTGGTGACACTCAGGAACAACATCAATTTCCTCCCAATAGCGTAAGAGCAGACAATTAGGCCAAATATCTCAAGAAGACCAGAAATAAATAATGTCTACCTAACAATTGCAGGAAGGCTTGGCAGAAGGTTTGTAATACATTATTTCAAAATTTCTAAATTTTGTGAAAAATTTGGCCACCCAGGTAGCCGGATCGTTTCATAACCCGGAACAAGATCGCGTCTAAGCCACGGAGTCAGATTACCACGGTAGAAAAGAAGGCTATTTTCATCCGTCTCCCCTTTAAGAATGATACTGCAACAGAGACACTAAACCGTCGACTTTATCAGACTATTAGACGCACATTTCCGGGGGCAACGCTGCGTAGTTGGTTCACCACATCCCCCTGCTGACTTTGTGCTTGAAAGACAAACTCCCTGTGCTCGACCAATCCATGATTTTCTACTCAATTTTCTGCTGTTGTACTGCAGAATATGTAGGTCGCACGACGAGGCGTTTCCTACAACGGATCGAAGAATATCATACAGCGTGGTTCAGGACAGGTACGACCAAATCCATCAACATTGCGGTCGTCACACATTTGGCAGATACTGATCACCAGGTCGATCCCACTCAGGCGTTCCGTGTTGTCTACAAAATCCCGATAAACCACCCAAAACTGGCCAGACAACGAATGTTGGCTACTGCTGAATCAATTGCCATTCGATTACGCAATCCGATTTTGTATTCACACAAAAAATTCGTGCAAGCCCTGCAGTTGCCGTGGCCAAAAGTCACACCATCAGTCGGTATGCCCACCCAAACTCCAACCGATAACTTTGTGACGTAATTATTGGTGGAACTCCAAACCATCCATCGTTAACACTGGTGATTTGCTCTCTAAATGCCTGACCTACGGAGGCCTGGATATTTTGTAACGTTCTGCTTGATCCAATGATATTCTACTAAACCTCTTTGTCTTGTTTGCCGAATCTATATAATTGTATTGATCTGATGTAGAATTATCGAAAACAATTGTTCGTCACGTCTACTCTTATATAGCAAAATCAACAAAGGATATGATAGAATTTCCACAATTGTCCTCGGCTAGATTTTCAACATACTGCAAAGTATTATCGTACGTGTATGATTCAACAAAATGCGCTATAATGAGTGCATAGACATCATTGTCTTCTGCTTTCCATGAATAAAATTAATCCCGCTTCGGTAAAAATAATGCGCGGCTTAACAGTTACCAAATTCATGTGCAGCAGTTAACCTGTGCGAAATAAAAAGCGTCCTAGAAATAATTACCCTTTTGTCTCTTCTTGAATATTACGGTCTGTTTGAACTAGTAACTTCCGTCAATAGTTACAAACTTTTACAAGAAAACAGGGTCTTTAACAGTGTGACAACAGAGTTTTGTACTTTTCTAAAAATCTTGGGATAAGGTGTCTTTGAATCAAACCACTAAACATTTTTTTGGATAATTTATCAAATCCATGATTCGTTTTTGTCATAAGCAAGTTAGAACCACATTGATAAATAAGTCTACACGCTTATGATACCACTCTGTAAGAGCGGTAATTGGGAGATGTGATAGATTCGTTGAAGTATAAACGAGGTTCGGCAGTTAACGTCACGGATTACTCATCCATAGCGAGTTTTGGTGTTCTGTTCATATCAGTTGTTAGCAATTGACTGCATTCGCGTGATGTTTGTGCTTGGTTGCACTGGGATACAAGCAGTTCAGTAGAACGATTAGAGAAAATGTTTACAATTAACGTGAACATAGATTTTGAAGTCAACTGATTTCGTGTCATTTATGTGTTGAGTGACAGCAGCTTTACATATCCTTCAAAATTTGCACTCCGATTTATTCTATAAAGATCTAAAATTTGCTCAAATATTTTAATTTTATTATCGTTTAGTCTTTACGACATTTTGGAATAAACATTGATAGAAAACGTCGAAGGAAGGAGAATCTGGTTGAAAATGAGCGTCTAATTAAGTTTATGGAAGAATCAAACATCAGTTAGTCATTATTAAGTATGCTTTCCTCTCTTTAACGAAATCATGCTTTGCTACCTTCCTCACAAATGAAATGTCCGATTGGTCAATGTGCTCTGCAATCGGATTGAAAATTTTATGGGCGAAAACCATTGGCTAAGCGAGACAAATTCTAATTGGTTCTTTTACTGATTAAACAATATGTAGATGGAAAAGGTAGCTGGAACAGTTGATTTTATGTCGGGTTTAGACAATACTTTGGAAAAGTATTCATAAAAGCATGGTGACAGATTTTACCATGAGTGAGTCATAGATTACACCAAAACTTTGGTGATTGTGTATATGCCTATGAAATACACACATACATGTACATGGACAGGCGATTTTTAAATTAGGACATTGATGATTATAGATTCTCTCGAGTTTATTTTCGTTGAACTAAGTGGTTACCAACAAAAAATTGACCTTTTTTCCAAATTGATTTGACAGTTTTGATCGCCATGAAAAATACCCTTGTTTATGCGAGCATTATAGTTTTTAGTTTTCAGCAGCGTGAATTTATAAAGTGAACAACATTGACTTGACCTGCCAAACAATGGTTTATGCCACCAACGGGCACTGAATTTTTTATGTTGGAAGACTGGTCATTTTTTAGACCATGTACGTATGCCACGTTTTCCACCTTAGTAGTTGTCACATGGATAAAGTCAGAACTTAACATAACCTGGCATACTTAGTGTTATTTTATCCACCTGACTGTAAACAAGTTTGCACTAGCTCAAATTTTAAGGTATGGCACTATTCACAATTGTTCTCCGTCATGTAAATTTCATGGACCTAATGGTAAAGTAGAAAGTCATTTGGGTCTAAACATGAAATTAGCTCACTCGATCATCGCTGTGTTTTGGATGGATCTATTGAATCAAATATGCATAGAATTTCATTCCTGACATAAAATATTCAAGACATTTTTATACCAGCAGTGTTGAATTGTGTGTTAGATCGAAGGAAGTGGCCAGAGCTTCGAAGTATGTATTCTGATGTAGTTGAACAAATAAATGTATGGCTGTCCAAAATTGCCTATAGTTTATACAAGAAATGTTTTAACTAATTCCTCTCAGTTACCGTAAGCGAAAATCCCTTGCCCAAGATATTGCCATATAGGTATTGAGGGGTCACTGCAAGTAAGATTCTATCAAGCACTACGAACTATCGTTCTATGTCAACTTTCTCCATTGCATTTAACTTAGTCGGTCGTTTTATCATAAAACTGGGAATCGTTTACCCTCCTGCTGCCATTCAGGGATTTAGGAATATTTGCTAAATTTTTTAATATCAATAACTTTACAAAGCTCGTCGTTTCTTGTCATATAATATATGAAATCTTCGCTGAGCCATTACACACTCAACCTGAACAAACGTGAAACATGAAGTGAATTGGTTGAGGTCTTGCACGACTCCGTTGCGATAAGATGAGCAAACAAGATAGGTTTTGGATCGTCAATGTTAGCCGGGTTGGGTAAATAAAAGGTGGTAAATTACCGCTTGAATTGCGCGTGTTTCTCCCTCTACGGAAATTCTGACACGTGGATAAACCGCTATTAAGAACCCGAATTTGCATGAGATAATCAAATCGGATCTACCATTCGTTCTTTCGTCAGAATCCGACAAACGGTTAGCTGCATTCAATGAATCAAGACAGACGTATGGAAGTGCATTGTTTTCCCACGACGGAGTCGTGTTTGGTAGTGTTCAAGAAGCATGTTTGCACGAAAGTCTGGTGATACGGTCCTTTCACGTTGATCTTTAGAAACAAAGAAGTGAACAGGTTAATGAAATAATAACACGGGTTTTGATTGAAATTTTGATCGTTAATTCTTTAACCTCCTTCAGTTTCTGTAAACTTGTAACAACCCGTCATGGCAACTCAAAAAAGTTGGCTACGTTTACCTACAGTATGACTTTATTGGTAACACAATTATGATTGGAGTCCTCCCAACAGCAGTTCCTCAACTTCCACTTGCAAATGAACACACCTGATTAATTTCTCCCTTGTCCCTTTTTTAATGGCTTGATTTCCAAGCAAATTTATTTCGTGCATTTATGAATTTTCCGTTAAATTCAAATATCTGGTTAAAAATTTGTATAGATTCATAAGTTAATAAACTGTTACAGAATGCAGAAAGATCTTGTTCGACCTTGCCTCTGTGTTAGTTAGTGAAAACTCATACTGGACAATTTGTAAGCATAAAGGAAAATTGAATGGAAATAAACGGAATGAACCTCCAATAAGGTTGCTGACTGTAAGCATGTCAGAAAAGGAAACGAAAACAACAAATATGAGGGTTGATTTCTGTTCACACAACTTCAAATCTTAAGAATAAAGGTTAGTGTTAAGAATCGTAGACGTTACTTTTTTGGAACTTCTGATGCGCATCTAGCCAAGGATTTTTTTAAGCGAAACAGAAAAACACTTTTCGCAATTAACGGGCTCAATTTCTGTAACTGAACTAGCATTTGGTTTGTTTGTACCTACACACCGAATCCTCATCAATATTCTGCGAAGACTTAAGGATTTTTCTTTTGTTTTAAACTCAGTGTACTTAAAAACCGAAACAAACAAACAGATAGAGAACAAAAATGATGCAGATCAACAAGGTGGTTCATAATTAAATAACGACTCTGAAATTTTGCATTTGAGCTGGAGGGAACGTCCGAATTTACCCTACGTTTTGCTAAGCATTGCCTGGATATTTCTAGTCTGCTACCGTTCTTTGAAAGAAACGCCAGAAAAGCTATTTCTTATCTTAACCGTAATGAAGCTTGACTGACTTACTTGTTTATCCGAATACACGATAATATGAGCCCTGTCATACCCGTTATTCGGTAGCGCCCACAAACTTTGTATGCTGGGCATCCAAAGTGGTAGTTTTGAGTTGAATACTTCTGTTAGGTCCTTCTTTAGCATGTTATTGTAACAAATTGTCGATAAGAGTTGCTTTAGTCAAACTTCACTTCGAAAGATACTATCTTACTTTCGTGTTGATCACTGAACTTCTATGGAATATCTCATGCGGATTGGTGTCATTCGTAAACTGTTTGAAAAATGGGTTGCGCACACTGTATGTTGAATATACAAATATTTCCGAGGCTAACAGCAGGGATAGTCTAATTTGTAATGTATGTACTTAACAAAATAGCATCCACTGAACAATTTCGCTTAACATTCGCAGAGCAAAGTTTTCTTCAACGAATAAACCGTGAGGTAAATTTGATGAAACTCGATATAATCACAAATGTAGTTAACGGTTTCATGGGGTTGAACTTTCTAAACAGGGAACTTTTATCAATAGTTAGTGTTATTTTACTTGGTACACTTTGTCCTTGAATGTTCTCTGATTTATACTTATTCATTCGTTTGCATAACCACTACGAACGTATTGCAATTCACAGTGTAATCTCATGACAAAATGTACTAAACGTGACCTTAATAAATTTTAGGGGCAAAACAGTGGTTTACTGCTCAGAGAGTCAATAAGTGAAGATGAGGTTGTATACGGTGTGTGCTATTTTTTTCAATCGATGTGTGAGAGATAATCATTGTTGAGGAACTGTTTATAAATGTAGGTATGATTAATACAGACAGCTACTTATTTCCCCAGTCCTGTCATAGGATTCACTCTTTCACCATCTGAATAAGCATACCGACCATTATATTCATTCAGTCAAAACAACTTAGCAAAAAATGTGGTACCCAAAACCGTCACTTGATATTGTGGTCTGTTAATTATGAGGAAATTTATTTGTTTCCTGTAGGATTCCCAACTAATTTCTAATCATTTCACATTGGTTTTACGTGTATACATGTTAGTGTTATTTGTTTCGAACAGTATATTTCTGTGAAACATGCGAAACACACACTGTTTTCAAATTGGTTTTCAATCGAAAACACCAGAGTGAGTTTGACAAAACTATTTGACTATTTGTCATTCATTATGAGTACACTGTCATAAGAAATAGCAAATATCTGTCACACAGTACATCACAAGAGAATTAGTGCCTTCTATATGATCATTATAGGCCTGAGGTTTTGGCAGGCAGGTGTCTGAAATAATCTATTAGATAAGATCAGTATCCTGCACGGTTTTCATGCCATCGAAGTGTGTATCAACATTTACAGACTCATCTACGCTGAAGGTACCAGGATTAACAGCTCGCATAACATTTTGCGCGAAGGTGTTCGTTTTGCTCCAAACCTCTTCAACCTAAAAACTAAATATAAAACTGAATACATACCCATATCAGACAAAGATGTTAATGACATAAGAATGAACAGATATTGGTTCATTCTGAATAGTTAGTTGGGGTGAACAATAAAATAACCAAAAAATATTTTAATTCGTTTCATTCAAACTATGCGTCATAAAGATGTTAGTTTGTGTATGCAAAATAAGGCTCTGTTGGCGTTATGAAGACTAATCCGAGTCAGACGGTATCTTTGTTTTATAGGTGTTACACATAGTAGTGCTTTGATGCTTATATACAAAGCCAACTTTGTAGTGTATTCAAACAAACGCTACCAAAACTATCTACAGAGGTGACTGTCAACAAGTGTTAACAAGTATTAATTATCAAATCTGAAACGGAAGTTTACTAGACAAACAGTTTAATATTTGAGCAACCTAGGAGTTATTGCTACGCAACTACTTGAGCGTTCACAATTTTCTGTTTTGTGCCCTTGTTCCACCTAAAACGCCGTTTGCAAATGATCTGTATAAGTTACGAAAAACAAAATGGGCGGAATTCATCCAGTTTGCTCCCGAAGATCAGAGATGTTTACTTCAATAGGCCAAGCGACAAAAACATGGCTGACCAAACACAAGGTCAGGTTTTCGATTTTTACTGATTAGAATTGTATCCAGTTGGGCCATAACAAAATTTCTGTGGCCGTTTTATGACAAAACGTTAATTGTATCTTTACGTCAACCTTCGGCGAAGGCGCACTGAGTTGAAAATTGTACTATGTTGCTAATAACCGTAGTGTTGTGGATCAAAACAAGTGGCCAATCAGAAACTACTATCAAACAAAAGCAATCCACAGATTTACTCACAGAAGCATGTAACATCACAAATCACCCGTAATCGCCCTTTCTCTTGCTGACAGATAAAAATGACCAATAGCTAATAAACAGGTGCAAAAAATGTTTTCACGAATAAGTAATACTTTTATGCTAATCCAGTTGGCAATTTCGTGCGCGTGAGCGTGGATACTTCTTGAAAAATGCAAACACAGCGCTGGAATATCTGAGAGATCACACTTAAAAGTTTTCAACATATCAGATAGTTTGCGTCAACATTGTAGAAGTCAAGAAATCTGCAAACGAAAACTGTTGCATACGTTTAGAACCCTTTTAACGTTTGCCCGCTATATCGCAGCCCGACGAACAACTGTCAGATTATGTTTTCCCGTGAAAGATTGATATTCAAAGCTCCAGAAAGCTTTGACTTGAAAAATGGTAGAACTGTCAACTACTGAATCGTTTTTATCATGTTAGTGAATGGACACACACCGATTTCTAATCATCCACATCGATCCGCACAACCCGCGGGCCTGAATTATTTAGTGCACTCAAATTTCCAAAAAGGGACGTGACTTCGATAAGCCTGGTTAAATACCTCAGTTTAATTCACCATTTTGATTTAGTTCTGAAAAACTACTGAAAGTTAACTACGTGAGTTGAACATCACACAGAAGTGACTACACCATTCGCAACCTCCCTAACATTTCAGCCAGCCACATTCCAACAGGAGCAGTACATTCAAGTTTTTTCAGATCTCATTGATAATGCATACGCTTCTTACAAAGGGATTTAAAATTCGGTCAGGCAGTCTTGAAACAACTTTGTTGAATACTGTGTCATTGATCTTGTGTTAAGCACGGCGAGGGAAAATCTCCAGCCAGATTTGCTTGTGAGTAATGTTCAGATAGTCACCTGGCCCCAAAAAGAAAGTTCAATAACTCTCCTGACAACTGCAACCAATCGCCACTAGACTAAGACTCCTTGCCAAGGTGAAACTGCAATAATCACTTAATTGCTAGACCAGACATCTAGTTAATAAAAACCATTAGAAATTTTGTTTATGGCTTTGTCCACGTTTATTTAAACATATTATTTGAGTTGTCCCTATTCGGGAGGAAAAATCAGCTGCGCTAGCGTTCATCCTACTGGCCAATCGGAAACCTCCCGTTGACTCGTAAATGTTTGACGTTAGTCATACTCTTCTTGTGATGCAGCAGTGTTGGTTTTGATGAAGTGACCCCTAAAGTAGAATGTCCGTTGCCAGGATCTCATTATCATCGTAGAGGATTTGGGTGCGAGCATGGAATATACTATTTGCAATCTGTTGCAGATCGTTGAGGTTTTGAGAACATAGTCAAACTCTGTCATTCACTAGTGTGCACTTAATAAGTTTGAAAGGCAAACAAAAAAACCGAATATTTTAGCACCTCATCTAAACCGACGATATGCACTGATTCGATTTGGTTTGGTTTTGTGTTTAACACTATGACGTGTGTGATCATCTAGCCGTCGCCTTTGTGGTACAAGTCAGTAACATAAGCGAGAGTAAATGTTTTTCACCCACAGCTCGGTCCTTGGTGAATCACAAGGTGCATTTCTCGCGCTCGTAATTTACACAGAGTTTTCTACTAAAGTAGTTAGTAGTAGTAGTAGTAGTAGTTACATAACTGCTTATTTCAGAATGAAGGTTATATCGAGCCAATGCTTTTAAAGTCACTTTGCTCATTAGATTTGAACGCATCTTTATTGGGTTAAGTTACTCGATTATTGGAGACGTTTGTTAAATAAGTGTGGTAAGTAAGGACAACTCAACGCCTAAAAAATCGCTAGTTTTTAACAGACTGCGCTCGTGGTCTTGTCTTTGTGTGAAAACTGTATTTTTACGGTTAAACATGCCATTTTACACATACAACAGGCTCACATAACAACCGAATGCTGTGAAAAACTACAACATTCTGTTCAGTACATTCAAAAATACAACTTAATGAAGTTTTGAGAAACTTCATGTCCACTAATTTTGTTAACTTGCTTTTAAAGTTGATTACCTATAACAATACTGACACTCAGTGTTTATTTCTGCTTTCAGTTTTGCGTGCCGAATGATGCAATTTTTAACTTACGAAACATCCCAACAAGACAACTCACATTAACAGCAACATTTGCTTCGATATAGCTTGCATTGCTGAAAAGAAATCACGTCGAACACTTTTGCACTTCTGGAATCCGCCCGTCCTCTCACCTGATTCAGTTATCCACCGACGTTGTGATAATGTCTTTTATGACAGCAGATTTGTCAAATCAAATTCCCACGGTGATGGCTATGTTGATGGTGATCAGCGTGGTAGGCATTGTGGGAAATGTTTTGGTTATCATTGTATACATGTTAAAGCACGACAAGTTAACTGCAAATCTGTTTATTTTAGTATTGGCTGCATCGGATTTATTATCCTGTTCTACACTCGTTCCTGCCACCATATGCATTGAATACATTGAGTGGAGAATGCAGTCGGTAGTCTTCTGCAAGGTGTACTACCTACTAAACAATACATTTATCCCATTCAGCAGTCTGCTGATAAGCTGCATTGCATTTGATCGGTATTTCTGTCTGTGCCATCCATTCCTGCGCATAATGACTTTGAGTAGAGCGCGGCGTGTGATAATCGTTTTGATCTCCATCTCCCTTACAATAGGATGCAGCTCTATGTTCCTCGTTCGCCTTGAAAAAAACGATATGTTAGGTAACACAACTGATAGCGAGGAATATAATTTGGAGTCAGACATTTCCGCAAACAATACCATTTCAGACATATATGAGTGTACAGAAACCACCAAAGTTAACCACACCACACTGGAAAACATGGTCTATCAGATTGTACAGAAAAGTCAACTTGTTAGTCACATATTGTGCATTATATCAGTAATTGTGCTTTACATACTGATTTATCGATCGGTCTCAAAGGTAAGTTCTGATTTTTACGGTAAATGTGTTATCAAAACATTTACAGAAGTTCATATATTTCTCTCGTAGTTATTAACTTTATAATCTACATTCCTCATTCTATTATCAAACTGCTTTGTAATAAATTATCAATTAAAGCTTAAAACTACTAGCAGAAATCGTCTACCCAGTTATGTTCGAGATAATTTGAAAAGATGCTGACGAGAAGTTATGTATATTGTTGCTTTATAAAAGAAGTGACATACAACCGTAAAATACCTCTTCATAATGAAATACTGCCTTAAAAATGTAGTGACTAATTCCTTGTGACCATACACATAAACATTGTTGTCATGACACAGTCGTTTATAAACGAACTTTAAAAATTGCAGTTAGAATTAAAAGAATCTCCCAGCATTATAAGCCCTTCTGATTTACACGAACAGATTAAGACTAACGTCAGCGCATTATAATAAAATAAACATAATCGCTGGAAGTTTTGTTTTTATGTAGCTGGTGAACCCAACAGTGGAAAACATATTGTTAAATCAGCAGTGTTCAAAATCTGTGATTTGACACCAAAAGTCGTAATTTAATTAATTTCTTCATGGTGATAATGAATAATTAGGCAATTGACCGTACAATTTGGCGTTTGATTTCCTTGCAACTGTTAAAAGTTTTGTTGCTGACTTCGCAGGTACGACAGTGGACATTATTTAACATAGAGACCACGTAAAAACTAGATGTATCAGAGACGTAGGTTCTAAAAATAGCGACAAGATACTTCTCACCAAAAGCAAACATACTCAAGCTCACTCTGAATAATCCGAAATTTTCTTATGCTAGGCTAACACAACTGCAAATTACATGTTACATCAACAGTGAAACGTTCATATTTCGTACTGTCGTATTCCTGTGGTCAATAAAGCGTTTTATTGGCGGAAGCTACCAAAGGCTTTCGTGTTTTATCGAGCTTTAATTAGACTGAAAAGCATTTCAGTTTCTGATGAAAAATTTTATCAATATTTCACAGTTAGCGACCTCCTATGTCAGATAACGCTATTACTCAATGCATGTCTTTCAACAAGCGTCTCCACGAATGAACTTGTTCGGTTAAACTAACAGGCGATTATTTAACATTTGTCTTCAACGTCATACTTTTGAGGAAAATGAGCACCAATTCCACCTATCCACTGTTCACAACAAATACTCAGAAATGTCTTCTGTTGGGAGATTTTTAATCAAACCCGTACGTGTATGATTAAATCTAACTGTGGTGGTGTAACTGGTTTCGTAATGTCTGCGAGCACAATCTTGTTCGCCTGAGTAAATTCAGCTGACTTATTCCATACGTTACATGATGTTAACTGCTACAGCCCAACGTGTTTGTCTAATATAAGCATAAAGTTGAACGAGATTGGTCGTGGTTGTTGCATCTTGAATGGCTGATTGAAACGAAGTTCAACCATGATGAAGGTAATAACCATCTTTACTTTTCTGGTTAGTAGCTTTAGCTCAGGAGCATTCTTGATTTGCTGGTGACTCAAGTGTGAATAGTATGAGCCCACTACGTGGATAATTTTACGCACATTCAAATGTACCAATGTCTGTTTGGACTCAGCTGAATGGAAGAGAGGTGGTATGGTCACTCCACTTTGGCAACTGGCTAAATATGAAGCGGTAATTTACGATTATTAACGTAAGTAATGATACCTCACACTAAACTCATTTGCATTACGACTGCACAGTACGTGACACTAAGTGAAGACACAAAAGCTCTCAATAGGTTATTCTGCTTCGTTACCTCCATGTTAAAAATTCAACCAAAAACGCAATTAAAAACGATTTCAGTTTGATAGACAGAATAGATGAAAAGATCAGGGGTTTATTTCACACCTTAGAAAAGGAGAGAATCAAAACAGCCTCTTCTCCCGAATTCGTAATGACCGCTGGATACAAACGATTGCCGAATGGTCTGTAATTTGAAAGCTATTCGAAATAACAGTTTACAGACCGTTTTAGAACAAGGTTGCGTATGTTGTGTAAGCACCAAAAGAAGACTGTAACACGATTTCAAAACCGTAAGTTCTTCATTTTGCTTCGAGGTTTATGACACTGAATCGTTCGATGTGTTGGTGTAATAGTCAAATTTTATTTATTTATTTTACATTGAATAAACCTCATTTACTACTGAAGCACAACTGATGTAATACTTCCAGTATAGTGGACACTTTCCAAGGAATACAAAAGTGACTTTTTAATGCAAGTGCTTTCTCCTGACTGAGATGTCAACTTGATGGCCCGTCACCCTACGGAAATGAATGAGATGCACTGAGCTAAGCAGCTTTTCTTTATAAGTATTGGGAATAGCAAGGTGTTATCAAGAAAGACAACTCATAACACAACTGTTCTCATTGCTGCAAGGTAGGAAGCTTCCTCTGGTGGCGATACATCATTGAGTAGCCATTATCTTCAGCTTTTGGGAGCTGTGAAAACGTTATACAGTAAGGAAAGAGCAAGAGTTGGGTCAGCCAGTTTGAAAGTTTACAAGAAATTGACTATAAACATCAAACACAAGAAATAGTATCCGATGCGTATGGCAGCATAACTCGGGTAGACTGGACTAACATCGTGTAGCTCTGTCCTGAACAACAGTCAGTCAATATTGAATTTACCACAAGGACTATTGACGTGCTCGAACTGCGAACTGCTTCGAATCTAATGCATAACAATGCTTTGTTTGGTCCGATTAGACTGCTACGTGTTTTAATCCTAATAGATTTGAAGCATTTTAATCTTCAAAATGCGTTTTGCGCAAAGTTCAGGCAGTTTATTCTCTGAAGAATTCACCTGAGAAAGAACCAATCTGTAAACCGATAAGTGTTGTTTGGGAGTTGTTTCTTTCAAGGAAGTTTTCATGTGATTTAACAAGCTAAAGTTAGGCTAGTTCTCAAGAAGACAGCTCAAGTTCAACTCTTTAGTGATAGATGTTTACTACTGTAATTAGGGATCCACTGGTAAAACATCACTATTCTCTACGCTACCTTCCTGGTGAATGTTGGAAACCCATAGGACGTACAAATGTCATTCTTTGCCAACAATCAAGTTAACGGTGGCGGAAGCTTTGGAGAAAAGACCCTTTTAACTCTAATCGGACTGCAGTGGTTAGTTGCTTCTCCAAAAGCGTCTGTGTACGCAACACTAACGTTAAGTTTGGTGTGTACGTCATTTCTGAGTGCAAAAACGCAAGGCATGTATTACCCGCCAGCAACCAGAAGAAGTTGCGGAGGTCAGAGAAGTCGTTTATTGTCAGTGGATGTCTAAAAATAATTAGAGTCGGAGTCCTTTTTACTTGGCTGAGAATTTTGCCGCCCTTTATTTTCGTTTATTGTTTGATCGGTTCAACTGTACATCGCGACTAATGTTAACACTTTTTATCAAAATACCTAACACCTGAGTAGCATGCGAATTACTCAAGTCATCAGAAGCAGGTTAATCTAGGAAGTGATGCATCGTGATATGAAAACACGTATCAGATTGCTTGCATCAGATGTAGCGCTGCCGTCGAATGCGCGTGTTTTAATGCTGCTTCTAATTCAAAATCGTCATTCAATTTCCCATAGGTAAAAGTGACATTAAAATATACTTACTTTTGACACTGATGTATTCTATGTACATATGGCAAATTTTTACAGACATCCGCGAAAAATATCACCACTTTCGGATTCATGCCAACTTTTTCGATCAACTAAACACAATAAAATTAAGTTGCAATTACAGTGCGTTTTAGATAGACTGTTTGCTGAATTGTTGACACAACCTTTGGTGAGTTGAGTATGGAAAATGAGGAAATTCATGGCGCCGACAAATGGAGTCAACTGTCGACAAAACTATTGAGAAATGGTAAAAATCCTCGGCATTCGTAAAGCAAAACTGGTCTTTACCACGACTTTTGTACTGAGGCCGAACCACTCTTGTGAGAATAACGGAGGCTTGCACGCACACACTCCCGGATTAGATTAAAAATCTGTAACAAATCGCCTTTGGTAGCAAACAAGTAAGTGTTCAGTAAACAGACCCAACAACTCAGAAAGTTATTCCACGCTAATGAAGCTGGTGATCTGCAGGATTATTTGGTCGCCATACGATGTATGAAAGAACAACTCTAGAAGGACAAACATAGACAAGCCAATAAAGTTCATCCTTCAATATGTACAGCATTTGCATCAAATATCTTGCGAGATATGGAGAGTAATGATCTTCCAAGGATAGAAGTTTCTGTGTACAAGGAGTTATAAGGCATTTTGTTGCTGTAGTGGCAGACTTTGCAGCAATACTTTCTTAGGATTATGGGATGAGTTGGATCAAGGTTTGTAGACAGACGTATCATCCTTGTTTAGACAACCGAAAACAACATAATTAACTAGCCGAGTAAAACAGAATTTATCTGAAATAGGAGAAGCATCCATATAATGTTTCGTCTAATATAATTTGGGAAGGGTGAAGACAATAGATAATGTATTATCCATGATATTAAATTCCACAGGCTGAATATATTTTATTTCAAACCGCAGATGGAATTGCTGAATGTCCAAAATTTAACACGACACAAAGGGTGTGATATGACCAGCTGGGAGTATTATACCATAAAATATATTTTTTTGTGTATAGAAAATGGCGTTAGGTTTGATTCAGCAAGTATGAGAGATGGCAAACTAACAATATCAATTATTTAACTCAGAAATGCTTAAACATCTTCCGAGCAATTCGTAGACATTATAATCAACTGTCGACTTTTGTATCACACATCCAATTTTGTCGATCCATGATGTATAATTAAAACTTAATTGATGCTGCGGTTAATGAACCTGCGTGTTTCTTTCGGCATTACGCGACTTACATCTTGATAAACAGACATCGTAAGAAATAACAGTTGCAAATATTTTTTCAACGGTTTGATGACAGCAAAAGAACAGTTATTGTATTCATTTTATCCAAGTTTTTTCTTCAAACGGAAGTTATACACACCAACATTTATCAGTCTACCATTTTCTACTGTTCGGTACACCGTTGCTAACTGTCCATTAGTTCTAATACTTTTATCAATCAAATGCATTTAATATGTTTAGTAATTTTTGGTCATTTAACGCACTAGATGCAATCTTGTTAAACTCAACAAAGTTGGAATAAATGATGCTGTTTAACACAGGGGTGCAATTACTTTCAAAATGCAGAAGTCGAAAGTATGATCAACATGCCAACTGTTAATTTCCCTCAATTGGTCCACTACATCTCTTATTGAATGGTAGCTTTCAGATCGACGATGAAACGAGTTTTACTTTGTGTATTATTTTCAATTCATGTGTACTAAAACATCTACACAATGTTATGTTTGTTATGCACTTGAAAGCCCTTTCAATGATCCAGATGTCTTTTCGTGCGAATGTGTTTAACTCTTATATGAATTGGCATGGAAACTGAAAACAGAATTTTAAGTAGTTGTAGAAATTCTTGCAACGACTGAGGACGCTCTAAGTAAAAAGAGCATCCATCAGGTTTTCAACCCTATTATAAGCTTGGAATAATTCTCCTCATTTGCTTTGAGCTTCTTGTTACGAACTTTTACCATGTTCACAACAAATGGTTCATGCTACTCATTTTTTCAGATGGTAGGACATTGCTTAAAGCATGGTGAACAGGTTTTTTGGTTCATTGACTAAATAAATAGACGAATGTTTGGAAAATGTTTGAAGGAACAGTGCTTCTGTGGAAGTTATTCACCAGCATGAATGTTTGTACGCACTGCGCCACAGGACGTCAAATTTGTAAATTTCAAACTATAACGTGGATTACTTAGTTCGTAATCTGAACACACTGACGACGTATCCTAACTTTACCATTCATTAATCCAGTAAACGTATGTCAGAACACTATCCACTCTAGTCAGCTATCATCTAGCAGCATTCCAATTTCATTAAACCTCATTAAATACATGGTTGTCTCATGCAATCTAATGTTTTAAATAATGGCAGGAGGGATAATGTGCATTTGTCAAGTGTTTGTTGAGCCAACTTTAGATTAAAAAAATTGAAGAATATTTGCATCGTTTGTAGCATAAAAATAGCTCTATTGGCTCTCTGTTCATTAATATGCGTTTTTTTCCCGATTACCCATCAGTAAGTTGTTTAGAAAGATCTAAGATAAAATATACGGTTTACTGGGAAAGAAATTATTAATGTGCTACACATTACCAATAGCAGTTTCTCATCGTAGTGACATTCATCAAATGAATTTTCCAAATACATAGTGTCCGCAACCAAAAATAATAGGAAAAACAGCGCGTCCAAACTAGATACTGATTATAACGTGTGCGTCAGTTTTCTTACAAGCAGTTTGTAAGATTGAATACAATAATTGTCAAAGTTGTCTGATCTGCAACGACGCCAGCTGTAAAAATTTAAGCAACCTTTTTGTCAGATTAAATCACAAATACTTTTTGACGCGTTTTTGGCCGCAGATTTTATATTTTGTAGTGCCTGCCTCATTATATGAACGGTTAATTAAGACATGAATGCAAACTCGGTATTTCCAAGTTTTATTTTCTTATGGTTACCAATCGGAAGTAGTTGTTTACAAAAAATGTGATCAAAGTAAATTTGGATGCATTTTTTTACATAAAACAGGGTGAAAACAAGTCAGGTTTCACTCAACTGCAGCGTGGTATATTTTGACTGTGTAAATGTTTTAGCTGTGAAAAACTGAAAGTTTCAGCATATTTTATCTGTTGTTACCAATTACTTTCTGTGTGCTAGTGTTTTCTTATACATAACTATTAAAACGAGTACTTGAACTACAGCAATGGTGATACCGTGTGGTGTGAAATAGGCATGTAGCATGTAAAGTATAAGTAAACAAACGAAAAACTACCCAAACCTATCAAGATAATCAATAGCCAGTTTATCTGAACAAACTATTGATTACCTTAAGATGAACGACTGGATAAATAACCGAAACTTTTTAAAAACGCTGTTATTGTGGCAACTAGTGATCAAATGAACAAGATTTGTCAAATTATAACACTCTTATGCCACTCAATCAGAAATTACATCTAAATTATAAGTACATTGAAACTGACACCATCGTCCCCTTCTGTTACCAAAATACTTTAAGCCTGACATGAAAATGTTTTCGAGAAGTAATTACAACTGGTTCTCAGCTGTCTGTCCATGAGAAAGGAACTGGTTCTGATGGCATTACCTTTTGCAGTTAACCAATCTTGCATGCCTTTAGAGCATTTCACAATGAGGAACTCAAGATACTTATTGTGTCCTCGGTCACTGCATTTATTCCGCCATGTTCTCCTTACTACAAAACCTTTAGTAGTGTTTAACTAACTTTCAGTACTCAACCCCAGACAAAACAAATACCTGTATGTTGGTCCTGAAGATAACCATCGTTATGTAACCATTTTACTCAAAGGTCAGTAAAAAAGGTTCTGGTTTTTTGCAAACGGATCAAAACGGCACAGGTGATAATGCTGCATTGAAATTGTTCTTCGGTCAGCAGCTACCACACTACAATCAGGAAATCCTAGTCCTTCTGAATCTCTACTCAACGTTAGAAAAGAATGGAAATATGTCCATTTCGCATGTGCTTGTAATTAACATCCACACGTTTAAGGACGGATAACTTAGATTTGAAGTATACAGAAAACAAGGCCGTTTTGAATTGGTTTCGAGATTTGACGGTTTGTTCACCAGCAGAATTGAGGTTGAGCAATTTGTTAATTAATAACAAATCTGCTGCGGGCGCTTGACTCATAGAGCAGGTCGATGCTTAACAAAATTTAAAATTCCATCATCGAATTTTTTGCGTTATTTGAAAGTTACACGCAAATATTATTTCTCATATATTGTCACTATCACGAGCACGGTACCATCGATGTAAAATACTCAAAACGGAGCAATAACTGCGTAGGCAAGGATGCTTTTCTAAAATATTGTGATTCGTTATCATTATCAGGTCACGCAGCCGTGATGTTAACACCACAAGGAATTTGCACCAATAAGTAATACCTACTGGTTTATAGTCAACAGATTTTGATATAGACAGTCATTATCTAACTGTTAACTCTCACACGTAGAGTAATTTCTTTGCTGGCAGGTTTTGCAATTCTTACTAGCGACTAATTTTATTGAGTAAAATTACAGAGAACATGTAGTTTGTTGTCCAGTTGTAACGCAAGAACCTTCGTGTTGTGCTTTTGGAATTCGGTCACCTATTCCAATCTAACTATTTTCTAACAGGGGAATCGCCAAGTAGGCAAACGTTGAAACGATTCCTTACACGGTTCTTTTGTACCCCCTGACATGCAACTTGGCTGAATTTGCGGATAAAAGTTAGCAACGTCAATATGAAACAAATCTATGAGACCCGTAACCTATATCATTAGAAACCAGCAACATTTCGATGACGGCGTTTTTTAATTTAGGTGTCGCATAATGTAATCGGAAAGTGACAGCGTGTAGAAAGCAAATCTGCGTAAGTTAACTGCTTGCGGTAGTTCCTTGCTTTAGTGGGTGTTAGTAATAAGATCGAAAAACAGACCACTGCGCTACAGAAAGTTTTAAACCTGCCCATTTTTGTTTGCGCTCGTAAAGCTGAGTAAAGAGAAAATATATTAAAATCGGTGATGCGTATCGAACTTGGACCTGAGAAAATAGAAACAACCCTTCTATGCAATCAGCCCATTTCAAAGCTTGGTCGGGAACTGGAGCGAGAAGTTCGATAAACAACTTGCCCGTCAATAACTTAAGCGAAGTCTATCACGTGACTGATCCATGTGGGTCAGTGAAGTTTCATTTAACGATGTCTTATTCAATCGACCAAAATGAAGGAACACCTGCTCAGAGATAAGGTCGCCTCACCTAAGCTAGCTGCCCTTGCCATAGGTTAAACCATTCTATTCCTATGGCGGACCAATTGAGAATCTTCGTTCTCAACCAATTGATCACTGTTCATTGAACCTGCTTGGAAATATGAAGATGACTTTTTAGTGTGGTGCTAACTGAAGGCTCTTCAAACTTTCCTTAACAAAACTCAAAAATTATCTAATCGAAACAGTTTTGTAGAAAAATACAATAGGCTTAACCGCCTGAAATGCACATGGATAAATTTGCTGAAGAAGGCAAAAAACATCACAGTTTTTCTCAAAGTATGCGCAAAATTGCTTTCATTCTGCTCATGTAAAAGCCTCCATCTTGATCATCATAGTTTGCAACAGGATAGTGGCTACTTCGAAATCATGCACATTTGAAGGACACATTTTACACAATTAAAAACATATAGTTTTGAGTTGTTTCCTGCGGAAGTATACTACACGAGATTAAGCCAAAACCTTGTAAACAGAATATCTAGACTATTGACCACTAGGGTGGAAAGTATTGGCTACGGTTGTAGTCATAAGTTTAGTATGGTTGACTATTTGATAAATTAGTCAGTGTAAAAAAAAGCGCAATAATGGTTTGTTCTTAATTAGGACCTGCCCAAATCCTGATCCGAAAATTAGCGCGCCTTAATGGTACAGAATAATTACGATAAACAGGAACTCCACAAGATTGTCAGCAAAAGTACTTCACAGGTTGGCAAGCAGTAAATCATTATTGATATAATTCCCTAGTACAAATTTTGAATGCGATCGGTCACCGGTTTTACAAAGTAAACATTTCCACTGGACACAGAAAGAAACCGCTGTCAAAGTTTGTGAAAACAGTTCTTCTTCAAACTTCAGGTTGTCAGCACATTTAAAGCCTACTCTTGACGATTATAAATAACGTTTATTATTATGGAAAACTGTCATAATAAAAGCACTTGACGACTAAGTTTCTTTACAAGCCTTCGAAAAGCTTACAATGGCAAGCATGCACACCTCATTGACTGTTAATCCTAAGCCTCAAACTTTGCGAACAGTCCAGTGGTTGAATAGACACCATCAACTTTACGAACAGTTTAACGTGATGGCAGGAAGAACAGAAATTACCCCATTATTAAGTCGCTTAGTTATCTGATCAGCTGGATCTTTAACGGCTCTTACTGCATGTTGGATCGTGTAATATTCCACTTGTACCTAATAATTTAATGTTTTCTAAGTCGTATGCTTTTCCTAACGGATTGACAGGGTTGTTAGTGGTCTGTTCCCATAGAGTAGTGAGTTGGTGCACTTTCAATCATCAATCACCTAATGGTCTGATCAGAGAGAAAATGACGATTACACATTCG
>JTDE01000021.1:350810-398329 GCA_014338405.1 Paragonimus skrjabini miyazakii
ACATGAAACAAAACAAAACTCACCATCACGCCCATCTCAGTGCTGCATAAAAATTGCGGAAGTACTTAAGATAAAGTGAATACAGTCTATAGTTAATTGCGACTTTGTCACTGAAACTGAATTTTTCGCAAGCCGATTTCAAAAATTAGCAGTAAATGCGTTTCCCTTTTGCCAAGTTCGTTACTAGTGCCTATCCACGTTCTGATAGGAAAATCGACCACAGGGTACTTGCTAGTAGTGTAAAATTAATTTGTTTCCCATTGTGTGTAACCGAAGCCTCACGTGCATGCAGCCGCCGTCATCAGGCAATGCTTCTTTGTTCGCCTAAATGTAGCAGAAAATCAGTTTTACCAGCTTTAGTCAAGTTCCGTAAAATCAGTAATTTACAACCAAAGTTAAATAACAGGTTCACTCTCAATCGAACCATATCAACAGGCAGCAGACGTAATTTGTGGCTTTTGATCTCGTGGTTCAACTATGACCACAGTTATCTATTAGATAATGTAGGTTAACATAGTATCGATTACAACGGACGTCCTCCTCCGTACTATATTGCTCCACATTGACGACAATAATAGTGTGATCTACCTTTACTGTATCTCTGACAACTTTTATTGTGGGTAAACATATTGCCCGCATGAATAATGTAATTTAATGGATGAGATAGGGAGCAGTTATAAGACGACCTTATGGACAGTGTGATTTATTCAATCAGCAGATTAACCGGTAAGCAATCAATAAACACGGTGGTTATATGAACTCTTTAATGGCACAAAGTAGTTATCACATTCCTAGCCGACAGGATAACAACCAAATGTAAAACAAACAAAGATAGAATGGGAGTGGGTGCTAGAGAGCGATTCGTCTGAAACTCAAGCAGTTTTGTGTTTGTTGCAACGATACAATGCGCACTAGTCAACAGTCGAGGCTATTGGTATCGGCGAACATACCAATACCAAAACCACCAACCGGATCCACGAACAACACCACCACTGTCCTCAACTACCCAAAAGTCTAGGTTATACAGACAGAAGTACAGGCCAGCAGATGTGTGATAAGCAAGAAATGCGTAGTGATTCACGTATAGAAAACATGGTTATGAGACGAGTAAGACTGAAGCTTGATGACAAGACATTCACTATTGGTGAATCAGTTAACAGGAATTTACCCAGCCAGTAGGCAAAAAGGAATTTCGTTTAAGACAGATTTCCTTTAATATTACCAGATAAGCACAATGAACAACATATTAATCGTGACAAATAGTTATATGAAGTAAATTGCCATAACTGATTAGTTTAAGCAGAAGATATAAAATATAAACGTTGCATTTTTGTCATGACACAAACAAGATGCTGTGACTATGTGAGACTATTAGGCAACTAAGTTCCGGGTTACCTAACAGATACAAGAAATGAAATTAGGTTTGATTCAGCAGACATAAGAGTTTAAAGAGCAAAACTGTGCCCGTTTTTCGGCGTCTACACGTTTTGTTCTGTTCATTATCATTTTCCAATACTTGTATCATTGATAAACAATTAGATTTCCTTTAGAAATTTCAGAAGTGTAATGCACGATAGCACCATCAGAAAACTGCATACACAAACAACGTTTTAATGCACAACCTTTGTGTGACGTAAATGTAAGGGACAGAAAAATCAGTCGCACCCTGAAGAACTCCGTAATTGTTTCCATCGTTATGTGATGTGTGACCATTTTGCGTGGCAAAGCGGACATGCTGTAAGAGATCGTCTCTGATCAGTTTAGATCACACCTCATCCAGTCATTCTCAACATAAGGTTCCAGTGTCGTACAACAATCTGGTATCACCAAAGTATTGTCAAGGTTAAAATCTGTTTAACTATCAACAGTTTCTGTATGCGAACCAGCAGTGTCGGTTGTTTTAACTTTCAGTGAAGTAGGTAACCAGTATTCCGGAGACTCTAAGGATGACTTCAATTTTGTATTTTCAGCTGCAGAATTATACTTAAATTCATCGATAGCATCTTTGCACTATGCACAATCTTGAAGACCAAACTTGAGACTCTATTTTATAATTATACTCACTAAAATGTATCACAGATGCTGATTATTCTCTTGCAGGACAGTTACAGCTGCGATTCTCCACCTGAAAATATTTCAAAAAATTCCTTCGATTACTACAAATATAACTATGTATGGTTAGTTTATGATGGATGGGGTACCAAGAAATAGAGATTATGTATGAAGTCAGCAATGGTTTAAGTTGACATGTGCCCTAGAATAATTGAGAATAACCAACTTTGGGCAGTGAAGTGCGCAATTGTTTGATCATCGAAAACACTGCTTTTTTACAGTATGCCACATGTTGATGACCGCCAACAATGTTCGTTGATTCTGTCACTTGTCAATGCAATGTATGCCGAGTGTTCCCAGAAATCACATGAAAACGGTTCCGATATGCCTATCACTATAAAGCAGTGTTCGGGACAATTTTACAGTAGCAGTCAAAATACACTGAATAACGTGTACACAGCGTCAATCTGTCAGTAAACTTAAATCGGCTGTTTACTTGATGAAACCAATCAAATACAAGACTTTTTGTCATCAGTGAAATTCCTACTCGTTCGCTGTTTTGACCTTGACTTTGGATGCAATGTGTAGTGAAAATATTATTAGCGAAGAGATCTAACTTACGTCGACGTCAAGCACTTATGCCATTTGTTCTAATTGACGGTTTGAGTAAAATAAACATTTCAGACAGAAAAATAAAATCAGTTATTCGATGGTTAGAAAATACAACCACGTGATATACCACTGCTCTCTGTTTACTCATTGTATAATGATTTCAATATTGAATAAATAATGACGAATGTTCAAAAACCAGCAGTTTATTTGAGAAGCAAAATATACCGAGCGAGAAGTTCAAAAGATGCTGAATTTACGTAACACATTTAAGGACATTTGAATAAGAAATGATAAACTTAATTATCAAAAGTAATCAGTAAGTTACAATATTACAATTGATAGGCTGCGATGAATTAAAGATGTGTACCCTGTTTTCAGTTTATCGCTGCTAAACAGGATGGGATGTCATGCAGACGTAACATTTCAAGAAGATCTGAGTGAAAATTATTCAACAGAGGCTAATCAGATGTTATGTCAACATGATCTCAGTTGAGATGCAGAAAACTTGGTAGATTTCTTGACTGTAAGCCACAGACTGTGTTTCTATGGTCAGGCAAAGGCTGATTGACAACGTTGTTCCAAAAAAATCACATGATGGGTATATCATACAGAAATGTTTTGAATAATGTTTGAACTCACATTATATAAATTTAAGTTAATCGGTTGATACTTTAAGGCCGAGCACAAAATTAGAGAGTTAACAAACTTCGCTTGTCTCAACACTCCTTTTTTATTTGTGTATAACCGGGTAACTTGCACTTTGTTCCTCATTAACTATTCAAAACACCGGCCCGTATAATCGGTCTGTGAGTAATTAAATTAATTTACGCATTTCTTAGTTTTTGGAAAGTTTCCATTTACTTGCCAGTAAATAAACGGCTACTCTGCTTTTGATCCGGTGACCGCCCCTTTAAGAGATGACCTATTATATATATTCGGAGACATCTTCTGAACACAGATTGTTTTATGAAACATTCTAGCACCTGATCACGTTGAATTGAATCGAATTGCTCAAATGGAGACAGTGGGTCAGAATGTTTGGCTAGGTTTAAAACTGCCTCAAGCGTAATAGACAGGCTGAAAGCAAATGTCAGAACAACAAAGTAGTCAGATGGTGGCAGTAATAAAAGATAACATAACTTAAGAACAAAACTGCTGGTGACACGTGTCTTTAAAACAGTAATAAAAATCATAAGTTATTTGAGATATTATTTGAATTTATGACACAGAATCAATGAGGAAGCTTGAAATTTGGAAAATTCTGTTGAAACAACTTATATCAGTCGTGACCTACACGTGTGTGGATTTTTATGTTCGCAGATAAACATGACCCATAATCAATTTAAACGTTCATATCCGCGAAATTTTTTTTAATGATCCTTTTCCATAAAAGGCATTGAATGCAAACACTGCCACTATTAGAGGCCATCAGTGAATCATGTTTTTGCTACCATAAGAGTTGGAAATCTGGCTAGTACTCAAACTATTGCTTGGTCACTTCAATGATTTCTGTGATTGCAATTTGACAAGAAGTCACACCAATTGGGTCATCGGTTGAAGTTATCGGTACATCTACCGTTTCTCTTCCAGAAGCTACCGGGTTACTTGGGAAATACAGTTGTGGCTGATTGTTCAATTATGATAACTTGCTCGGGCCTGCTGAGTTCAGAGGAATACTGGTAAACATAATTACCTCCTGATAACGTGTGTTTGGTTCGAAACCTGTTTTGATCAAGAACCTTCATTATTGGAGAGTTATAACAATGATGAAACTAAAGTCTAATGTATCCTTTCGGCCGAAGTCATTTGTGAGTCTAGTCAATAAGAACAACAGCGCCTGCTTGTAAACGTTGTCTATTTCATATCGACTAAATCTCCTGCGACATATCAGAAATTTTTCCTGTTTCACAAGAACACTGTTCTGATCGTTTAGTTTGTTCACATCAGATGCAATTTTTCAGCATGCTGTGACACTACCGTTTATTTTGTTTTTGATGAAAATATTGGCTTCATCGACAAGCTTACCCAGAAAAGTGATTTGTTACACATTTTAGGTCTTCCAAAAAAGAGCACAACTGAAAGGTTTACATTCGAGACGAAATGTTCAATGTCTGCCTCATCTAGCGGCACACGAAGTTACAGAAACGCCAGATTTTAGATTGACACTGGAAGAAAACAACCTCTGTTCTCCAACCGAAAAAACTTATTGTGAAACAAAGTCCAACTCCAACAACAGCCCGGAAAACCTTCATTCACATAAAAACGGGATGGATGAAATAGTGCGCTCAGTCAGGCTACCAGAGAACCAAACATGCTCATTAGAAGTTCCGACCGAAAAGACGCAAGTTCACGATAAAAAACAGTGGCTCCATGAAAGCAACGCAGACCCACCCTCTATGATTCTACCAATGAATGTGGATTGTGATCAAAAATTGGACGCCATAGAAGTGGACAGATCCAAAAAATCCATAAAACATTTGAGGGATACGATAACATTCCAAAATTTGAAGACGGCCAGTATGCTATTTGTGGTAGCAGTTGTCTACATAGTCACGTTTCTGCCAGCCATGCTCATGGTTAACGGAGTATTAAAATTGTACCTACCTATATTCTATTTGTATTACGTGAACAATGCAATCAACCCGATAGTGTACGGATTTATGAATCCGAACTTCCGACAGGATATTCGAATATTATTTTCCAAGCGACTGTGTTAATTTTTTAACAAATATATTGTTTTCTGTAAGTAGTTTTCAAGGTTTTGATATTGTTTTCTTTTGAAAAAGTCATTTATTGCCGATATCCAAAGCAGACGAACAAACTGATGATACTAAGTTTTTTTATAGTGTGCCTGAGACTTCACAGGATACAAACCCTAAATGCTTTGCACTGTTTAAATGATTTTTAAGCCGTCTTGGTGCAGACTCAAAAAAATTATTCCATTTTTCAACTTCCCGTTTGGTATGTTTTATTCCCCATTTAGTTTGACGAATAAACTGATATTATCAGTTGACTCTATTATACTGCTAACGACATTAGAGTTCCAAGTCCATCCTGTTTAGCATCGCAGATTACGTATCTTGCTAGAGAAACTCATTGGATTAAGCCATGAGGAACGCTTACTCACGTGATCCGAGGACTATTTGACAGAACATAGATTCCGTGTCCAGGTAACTTGACGGCTGTCACAATGGTGCACTGCCGAAAACAGTTATTCATCCTCCTCAAATCACCGATGTTGCTCTACGCTGATAATGAAACGGCGATGAGTGTCCGGAAGAATTGTTAACCCCGCTGAACCACTTAAATTGTCTGAACTAGTGGCCGGTAGAAAATAAATCGCCGTCCAACGTTAACAGTTGTAAAGTTATGCCATCAAAATCGTGCTGACAACTATCTTGGCGACAAAACGTTGTTAGTGTCAGTATACGAACGAGACCATAGCAGCGGACGGTTTGTGTGTCGATAGATTGTGCAGGCATGGACAACAAGGCGCAAATAACTGAACTTTCTAGAAGGGATTTGCGGAGCAAAAGGTATGATACCTTCTAAAAACGTGTTCAGAGACGGGTCAATGGAAGAACTATGACGTCTATGAAAATTTTGTCCCGGATAGATTGATATAATGAAATCACAGCCCGTGCATTGTAGACAACTCATGAGAAACCGACTGCTTAGCCACAAAATAACCCACAGCCGGTGGCATACGCTAGCATATCTCCCTTTTCAAGTAGGGATGAAGGTCTAAACGGTCACTCGCTGAAGTTTATTAACTGAATAGGTTTGTTCCTCCGCAGACAGAACTGCTCCACATTTAGGATTTCTTTACATCAGAATGCATTACCTAACTATATGGTCAACGCTGAACTGGTTACGATTTTTAGAGCTCTTCTCAGTCAAAACACACGCAAGAGACAATCTCTATCATATACCCCTCAATCGTCATTCTAGCTGTTTCACAGGTTGATGAGCATCAGTGTCTGAAGGAATGTTTTTCAATGTTCTTTGTTGACATGATGACAGCCAGCAACGTCAATGAAGTTTTACTTCGTGTATTTCTATCCGCCAGTTCAACACATATCTATAAATTGCTCAACCTGATTTTTCACGGACTAACACAGGGACACGATTGCCTGAACTGGGGTCTTTTGCCTTCTGTAACAACGTATGAACCTACGAACCTGGTTGACATTTTACGATCAGAGAGCCGAGATCCATGGAATTATGCTAAGTTAGATTATTTTTTGGTTGATGGAGGGACGACATTCAGCATGAGTCATACGATTGATCGATACAAACAAACAAAAAATAATAACGGTAAAATATAGTTTTATTCACACCAAAAATTATAGGTTTTTTCAGCCGACGCACAGAACTAGTGCAACTGGTTCCTGCCGAAAGCATTGTTCTTTTCAATACTTGTTCTTTTATATTTTCTATGAAGGTGTATACTTGCATAAGTCAAGATGTATTCAACGGGAACTGATGATGCGTGATCAGCTTATGCAGTTCCACAAGAATACCGGTATCCTGATACTCCTCTTTTCCGTGTGGATTATCAAATTCAAAAATAGACAAACGTAAATTAATTTGTTCACAGCAGCTCACGTTCAAATTAGTTAGTTGCTACTCTAGGATGGTGGCTGTTTCCAAACTAACAGGTGTCTGAAGTAAAACTCTAAATTCTTTGAAGTTCGCAGTCAGCACCTGAAAGTTACTCATAATGTTTACCCCCAACAGATAATTAGCTTTTACGGGAGCTGAACATGAAACCAAGCAGCACTCTCATATTAGCATGGCGTGGGGAGCTAGTTGTTGATTGGTCTGTTCTATTCAACCCGAGGACACCAGTAAAAAGGGACAGTACTGATGCCCCTTAACATCCAACTACGCTTCACTTATAACGCTCAAACAGCCACTGAGCACTGTTCACTTCCAGTGAACCAGATGTAAAACTGTTCCTATTTTTAAATCTATCATTTGAATCAAATGGACATTTATCTTTTCATGATTCGTAAACCTGATTTCCACAATATCTATCCCGGTTAGCTGCACCAAGCGAAAATGAACAAAAACAGATTTGTTTGTACTTAAATATCGAGTACATTGAAACAATTTTACAGAGCATGACAATTTTGTACGTATGCTGGTTAACTTTTCTAAACGACTACAGATTTAAAGAACAACACAACAAACCGAACTTTTAAACTCCGTGGTTGTACGGAACACTACTCGTGGAGTGAATGACACGTTATTGTATATCACACCTAAACAGCTAGAAAGAACCACGTTTCTGTATAATAATAAAAACATTTTATTGATGCACGTGTCACGCAAAATATAAGTCGTTATAGCACTCTGTTCCGCCCTTTGTCAATTAGACTGGTTTCCGTGTGACAGTACGCTCAATGTAAATAACCTACCACACGAGATGGATGCATCTCATGATAAGCGTAGTAGTGATGACCGTATGCCAGAATCACGTGACCATTTTGGGAAAAAGTAAGTTTTAGCGGTACAATGACCGCATCGCTCTGTTTCAGTAACCTCATTATCTACATTAATCAGATTATACTTCTAAATTCGTAACCATTGTGGGAACCGTTTTAGAATGCTTTAGTCATTTGCTAGTCCTTCGGGTAACATAGACATAAGCAGTGCCTTGACAGGTTCACTGATTATTGTTGAACAGTCTGTCAATTTTTCAGCCGTGCGGTCACTGATACAAGCCGTTTACGGCGGTACCCGAAGGAACAAATTCAAGTGGGGCTTATGGCTGTCATTTTGCCATTGTTTAGTATGGCAGTTCACTTCGGTTATTAATTGGAGTTTAGGTATCTCGGCTTATAGGCCCAATAAATATTAACCTACGTTTCCGTCATTTTTCACTGAGTTGAAGATTTCTGACAGACCACCGAGAAAGGGATTGTGCAGCTCGGAATTTGCTTTCACTGAAGTTCGTTAGCAATACACATAACAGAAATTTCACCCGACACCGTGTAACTGTGAGGTGGCAATGTTGGTCATTTTTTCATCAACCTAGAAATAGGCTAAACAGAACCGTCACATTTTAAGTTTCAACCACAGCCCTACACTGAAGGTTATTAGTTGTCCAAGGCATTCTGGGAGAAGAATAAATAGAACTGGATTTAGTCGCTTTGGGTGGTCAGGAAGAACTTGTTTACAAAATTAATTGACGCTATTTCAAGATGGAGACCAACGAGTAGTTGAAAGTGCGTGCTGCTGATCAAAACAGGCAGGTATGATAATCTTGGGGAAGTCATACCAGATTCAAAAGTTGAATACAGAGTTGCACACTGTCCTGCACGCGCACTGTGCGTGAACCATAATGTAAGTTTTGTTTAAACTTGAAATATTCACATGGGTTTTTCTCTTCCCATGCTGAAATTAGCTGTTGCATTTATACCTGACACGCCTGTGTCAAGCTTAGTAGGAGCGAACTTTTTCTGCCATGCCTTAGCCTGGCTAATAAAACTAGATCACAGTTCCATATATGTGTTAGTCATACCTCCGCATAATGAAAATACATCCCAGTCAATCATTTCAGACACAAAGCACTTCAACCTAACCAATATAAACATCACATGATTTATGTTTGTTTGTTAGGGCGGGTTCGATCCACACACCCTTGAGGAGGACCAATGAAAGTAGCCAAAAGAGACGGTATTAAAATTTGTTTGTATAACGGTATTCTCAATCTGCTGATCAACTCTGTTTTTCTTCAGTGTGTTCCTTAGCCCAGCGATCACAAATGATAACTAGGTTGGATCAACTATCAAGTATGAACTAACTGATCAGTGTGCTAGGTAATCACCGAAGTTTGAAAATTGGCATTAAGTGTATGACTACTCAGTTTAATGGACTTGGAAATCCTGGAAAATATTCAAAATGAGAAAGGTTTCCAAAACTAACCTAACTAAGTTTACACGTTCACAAAGCGTTCACAGCTGAGAATAATGTATCTGGAGTTCAGTCATGTTCAACCCACTTTCAGCTGAGATGAGTAATCACAGCGAAATTTAGTTCGACAAAGTAGTACAATTCTTGTTCTTTCTGTGAGTCACTTATCCAGGTCCATTAAAGTGGCACTTGTTTTCATTCAAAAAATATATGCGCGTACAAAATGAAGGTTTAATGATATCTCCATCACCATAAAATCAGCAAAACAGCACCACACCTGAATAAAGAACCGTTGGACAAATGTCATTTACAAGTTTCGGAAGTAGAAAAAATGCAGGTCCTAAAAACCCACCAAAACAACCGGAGTTCTTGTCACCCTATTTGGGCGCATATGACTATTGAATTGTGCCTGCAACTTCCACATTACATCTCACTCCAGCCTAACATTATTGGGTTATCCGTTATCGACTCACCCACAATAAGATTAAATTTTTACATAACCAGACAAAATGGGAGTTCACCGGGATATTAGAAATTAGATATTCGAGTTAAGATTCCGACATATCCATATAGTTGAAGTTGTCATCGCCACTGTGTCAGCTTGGATGTGGTTAAGCGGTTACAATTAAACGGTTAAACGACTGTGTCATGAGTTAATCATCGGTCTGAAAATTAATGAAGCTAACTGGTTGACCAACCACGTAGAGACGTCGGCTGGTTGTAATTTGGCTGACGACTGACTCTCTCGGAGTAGACGGAAGTACTAACTATGAGGCTCTTAGATATTCATCTCATTTTATCTCTCCGTCAACTAAGAAGACTCATTCAATTACAACTAGGTGCACACGACTATTGACCAGTCTAATCATTTTGTGGCGTGTTCGTGTTAACCTTTAACAAAGTTAAATGGATATTACAGTGAACGGTATAGACACGTGTGACCTTCGCCAGCTTTTGTTCACTTGCCTCTTGGAAGGAGAATGTCTGATGGCCGTGTCCAGTGGTTCAGAAACAACTTATTCGCAAAGGAACATACAGATAGATTTTCAACGTCTGATTGTCACTGTTTCATTCACGTGGTACATATCATGCACGGTAATTGCATGAGCAAAGCAGACGTTTACAGTTACATATGTAGATAAGTGAGCTATTAGGTGAATAACAATAAGGCCCACTCTTTTCCCTGGGGCCACGTGATATCAACACCAAGGATTAGTCACCGACAGGACAATCAGTTAGATGTAACCACTAGGTAGTCAGACTGCGATATGGACGTGAGTTATGAAGACTGATTGAGTATCGTTGCATGCCGAGATGGAGGCTTGGCGCTCACCCAATTTGTCGACTAGAAACACTGTTGGGCCTGTCCAAGGTTAGTTATCAGTGATGAACTTGCATTCACAACATTTCTTGTTTATCCAATTAACGCCACTTTATGCTGTTCTTGTCTGCTGGTCTTCTAAAAAAATTATTTCAAGAACACTTATTGTTAGGGTTACGGGAAACGGTTGTCTGATTCACCGCATGAAACGGTTAAGCTCATATATACCGCTGGATGAAAGTATTTTACCGGAAGTTTAGTGTAAGGGGACGTGCTAATTATACCATTGACACAAGCTAAGTACTGAGTAACTTCAATCGATACCGTTTTGATAAGTGTATAATAGTATTATGTCACTGAATATCAGTCCGGATAGCATATCTCTCATGCCCTAGTAGATAAACAACAGTACTTTCACTTAAAAACTATGAACTGGTTAAGCGTCAATCTGTGCAATTCATCCATCTGTAGGCTGCTTGTAAATTCCTGAAAATATCGACTTTCATTGAAAGCAGATCAGACCCACTATAATGCCTCGTTTTAAGCATGCTTTAAGCTAAGTACTTCCTAATGCATCAAGGTTTCACGATGGTAATAGAGCGGCTGATTGTTACAGAATCACAGTTGGAACGCAGATCCTCCAGAAGGGTTTAGTAATTTCGCATTTCGCTCATTTTACTTGTAACGCACTGAATTCATAGTTCGCGAAGTGCACGCCTCAGAAAGTGATCCGATAGTATCCAAATGTATGGCAGGATTCTTGATAGCTTTTGTTTGAAAGTCGGATGCTTATCGAATGAAAGGTTTTACAGCAACCACCATTCCTCTGTCAATTACACTGATCAACCAAGAACAGTCGCCTACATCTAGCGAACTTCTGATCCCAAAGAGATATAGTTACTCAGCGTTTATACTAACGTAGGTCACTGCTTGTTTCCAGGTGACAGACTGTATGAAGACAAAATGGTCGTTCAAATATTCCCAAGGATATGATATCGATGTAAGTGTTATGTAGGCAAATTGGAATCAACTTATACAAAGTGGTAAGGCTCATGTCAGAATACGACGACATGCATCAAAGTGATCTTCAAATAGTATGTGCCATCTCAGTAAACTCTTGAAGTGGGAGAGTTTGCAAGGATTGTATATATTTGTACACTATGTTTTCGCTGTTCGAACCTATGACCGTCGAACATATTTAGTACAATGTACGTTAGAAGCACGCTGGAAACATTTTATGCGCAGACCAAAGCCGGAAACTTGATCGCGTGTACGTAATAATAGTAATACCAATAGTAACACTTTTTATCTACGATCGTTTTGTAATCAGCAATCATGCTACCGCAATGAAGTGCACCAAAACGCTACAACCGTTGATTTGGAAAAAGATAAACACATCTTGCTTATGACTTCTAAAAACAATGTTTACCGTTTACGTTCCACGGATAACCGTATCAAGAATGATAAGTATTAACCAGCCTTCACGATTCTACCAGTTGGACATACGTAACTTTGTTTGTACTTCCAGGGTGAAATTAAATAACATACCGTCAGTTGTAGATTGAAGCCAACAGTCAAGTTTAGGAAAGGTACTGCAAAATACTGCCTTAACGGAAAAAAGATGCTGATGTGAGCGCTCTACAGACAGAAATTTCTTCCTCCTGACCAATAATTACAGTGAGTCTTAGAGTAAACACCTTTGACGACCCCTTTGATGTACGTCGAGACAAACAGAGGGACGCTTCAATATACACATCTCTATGTAACCAGTTATTTCTGAAAAACAACAATTTGCAGTACAACCACGAGACACCGGCAACAGATTGAGGCTACACTCGATGTAAATTTGACATTCTATTTCGGGTACCGTCCAAAATCACAGTAAATTAAGAAATGTGCAAATGCCGTGAAAACTAGTTTCTCTAATGTAAAAACAAGTGGAAATCTTCCTTTCTTCATCTGAGAAACGTTTTATTCCGTTTTATCTCTGTTTTCCACCAGACATTTCCCCCAAACTCAACTGCACGTTAGCTTGCAACCGTAATTCACCGTCTGTCACCAACTTTCACGGTGTCAGTCATCCTGATCGACAGATTTATCATAGGTTATCGTTAACCCGTAAATCCTGAGAATGCCATGCCATTACCAGAACATGTAACAATGTGACATTCCCACCCAACCGTGTTCATAATCTCGTTGATTTGGCTCTATCCAACAAACGGTCTTCGTCCACTGATAATACGTCCATCTACTACAGACAGATTCTGCCATTGTCGCTTTAACTATCGTGAAAAGAAAAGAGAAATATCATCATTTTCTATTACTGGCCCTTTTCCGAATAGTTCAGAAGAACACCTCGTTTGAATTAATGCTCATAATTCAGTTATATACAAAAGCTGATAATCCGTATCTTCATTCAAAGCCTTCTAGAAATTTTCCGCTTGGCATTTTGTTCTATACGATTACAGTGCTTCCGTTCTCTGTGCGCCGTAACATGGTGATTTTACTGACTGCATGGCTGCCGCAGGCCTTCGTCAGATACGAGTGAACAAGCAACCTCTTGTGTTTCGCGGGTGGTTTCAAACAAAACCGGTATCCGTATTTTTAGCTTGCTCATTAGTATGGGTAAACCTTGACCAGATTGCAGCCTGTGGGGTTGTCTCCCCCAATGAAATACTCGAAATCTTGGACGTGCAAAACTGTGCAAACGAACAAAACGACAGAATTTTACGACTAGATTTACTCGAATACTACAATTGTGACAACACTGTGCCGAAAATGCCCGACGAGAAAACCAAGCTCAGTCCGCTGGTTAAAATCCTGCCTTTCTGCTGCTGGGCCAAGCTGTTTGCCCTAGCCACTCCTGCCATACGTTCATTGCTAACGCTATCAAAAATGCCAGCAGGAATTTTTCCACCGGTACTTCCATTACGGGTGACTATTACCAAGCAGTCGTCAACAGTTGGCAAAGGATTGATGTCTATCTTTAACCCTGCAGCGGCATATGTATATTTCACGACCTTACGGACGTGTATGACTCTACATTAATCGTTTAGACCTTTGTGTAAGGATTTTCGAGTAGGATAAATGTTTTTATAAACCAAAATTTAACGTTTTAACTGCTCTCCAGCACTGTTAGTAAACAAACTTTGGTTCAAGTTAGATTATATTGAGGTTTGTCTCATTACATGTGGTTCGATTATAGAAACTTAAAAAAACTCACCCGAACCAACCGCTGCTTGACGTATCTGTTTTATATAGTTTCCTCTGTGGTTGGTGGGGAAGTAACTGTTACCGTAGCTGTCATTTTATTGTACACTGTGTTGGGCTATCCCAACATGAATTCTCAGCTAATACAAAAATTCAGTTTCCACTGCAAGTGTATGGACAATAATTGTGATGAGTGTTCAGTAGATGGAGGGAAATTTTGTTAGAAAATACTGACGGGCCAATATACCAATTTCTGCAGTTTTGAGGTACTAGCAAGCAGTTAGGGCTTCATTTGATTTTGGCTGGACAGTACCATTACTCGGTGGTAGATTTTACTTTCAAACAGACTCTTCAACCTTTAGAACAAATCACCAGTCTTGCGTCTCAATTTCATAACTGACGCATATCCTTGTTGGGAGTCCACTGACTTTATGGTTTTTTTCGCTAAACCAAACGGACCTTAGTCATTACTCTAACATAAAGCACTAAAAAGTCTGCCGACAGGAACCATTCAGAGGTTGAATACATTTTCTAACCAATATGCTGCGAGAAGATGGGGTAATATTGATAACCCTGCAGCTTAGGAGCCCTTTTCAAGTTTTGAAAACAAAGCTCTGCCTGACTCTCTCCAATTCAAAAGAAACTTGGCCAGTTAACAAGCAAATTAGTTGTTCCACCAATCCCTGAAGCAAATAGTCCAAGTCATAACTTGTGGTTAGTAAAGGAATTGAATTTACGTAAGCCGGGCTTGTATCCTCATCTGTAAAACGGCATATCTGTTGAATGACTGGACATCTACTTAATCTGGTTAGAGGGCAACATCCTGCTTGGATCACAGCCGGGATTACTGTTCTAAATTTGTCATGTCAAGATCAATATTTTGATAAATGTGTTAAAAGCTTTACAGCAAGTCCACATGATTTTGGCAAATCGTCCAAAAGCACGTAGCGAATAGTTCACAAAGACAGTTAATGGAAGCCTTACAACTTCAACAGACTCAAGTAGTTCTCAGTCGCATGCCTCCAAACGAAAACCAACAATTGGTTGAGTCACGAAAACTGATTCTTTCCTGTATCAAAACAGTGGGCGGTTATTGTGATCATGATTTCGATTAGTTAGATATCACATCTACTTTTCGGCTGCTTATATATACATATATCTACCAACCTGGCAACGAATTTTAAAAAGCGTGTACTCAACATGTGCTATCTGAAACTGATAGCCGATAGCATATTAGGCGATTAATTTTTATGTGAAACAATACTAATAAAGATTGTACATTCTATTCACAAAAGAATTGCACTACGATTAATTGGTCAGTTCGAAAAAATCGATGTAATTGTGTTGTTCCAGGTTAGATGGCTATTCGGTTGTGATAATGAAAATCAGTTCTTATGGATGAAGGAAAAAACGTTGAATGGATTGATTTTTAACTGCTTGTCAGTTTAAGTTTTAATGACCATTTTCTGTAAAGGCAGGTCCCTCTTCCTATGTAACTGAATCTACAACAAGCTGTGTGTGATTTACACAAAAAGGACCAAAGACGATAGGCAGGTTATTTAGTCAAAGTAAGGACAAAACGAATGTACTATCAAAAGAAAAGACTGTTTGCATTTTGACTTTTCATTACGTACGTTAGCGGTAGTGTATGGAAATGATGAAACCGATAGACTAACAGGAAAGGTTGTTGCTGGTTATTAGTTACAATATTCTTTTACATAACAACAAGAGAACACCCATTTTTATGGTACCATATTTGAGAAATAATATGTACCCGGTGAAACGCATGACCGATTTCAGTTTCGTTCATTAATGTGCCAGTAAATAGTCATGTTGATCACGCTAGTTAATTGACCTTTTTCTATTCATCAGATGACGCCCCCTTCACCACCGTATCACAAACGATCTTTCATCTAGCCACTCATCGACCAACTGATGAATGTTGATTTAGTATCTATATTTCAATCATGTACAATCCCGTCTACGCTGAGCCAAGTGCATAGTCGATATATTGACCAGCTAGAGAAATAAGCCGTACTGACTATAAACTTTTGGTTGACTGTCCTTATTATACATTTGCCATACAAAAAAAGGGCACATGCTTACCAAGTTTTTGATGATTTGACAAACACCGGCCACAAGACTTTTGATAACGATTAGTTAAAAGGTACAACGAACAGTTGTGTAATTATGACAAACAATAGGCAGTGGCCCTAATCATCCTTCCATCGTTGGTGCTCCTTTATCTTTGGCATGCATCGCTAAATTAAGGGCCGTACTCCCTCAGGCTTCGGTATGGTAGTCCACTGGGGTTGTGAACGATCTTTTTGTAATGCAAGGCCAGTCTCCCGCTGACGTAGCCAGAGCACACCGTTAGGATCCATTCCTTTCCGCAGACCAGTAAGCGAGCCAAACTTTTCTCTAAAATTTACCTCTGCCATGGTCACAACATGACATGCAGAGGGGGTTAGTTTTACTCGTCACTGTACTTTCAAGCAGCCATTTCGAATCCGATGTTTCACCCCGTAATTGCGAAACTTTTGACGTCTTTTGTTATATGGAGTATGTTCCACTTGAGCCGCGGCATAACAACTGGGTGCAGAATTAAGCCATTATCGGTCGCATGATATACAACTACTGGCGTTTTAAGCTCGGTCGTGCAAAACCCATAGCAACAGTGGGTAGATAGGGTGATCGATTCAACGGTGTGTATACTGTCGAGTACCTAATTAAAGTAGTAGGACGTCGGTATGTCTCGAACTGGTAAATGAAAGTACTGGATTGTTGAAGTATTGACGTTGGGTTGCTCACGGCTGGATACTATGTTGTCACGACATTGAAAAGTCTGGACGTAGAATATAATATGGTTACAACATATTTTCTGGGTTTGTTATATGTATGTGTGTATATATGTAGGAGCTTAACTTACAACCTCTGCACCCCTCATGTCTGTAAAATATGAGTTATCAGTTTACTGCCGATTCTCAGTAATTTAATATTTCTGCAATCTGGTGCCCCAATTTACTCCGAGCATCGTCGGAATTTAGCACACTTAGTTCTCAGTTCTAAGCCTAGCCAATAAAAGACCACGTCTGCTCATATTAACATGGAATGTATCATGTTGCATGACAACGGAAGGGCATTGTAGAAAACGAAGAAGGTGAATTGATTCAACCGGTTGTTTAGTTATTTCTTTTAAGCAATGGTTTTCAAAGTCTATAGTTATGGATTAAGTTGACCACAGAAAGTTTGCCACATTTTGAATTTATCAACATATGTTCAACTGGCCCGAAATAGAAGTCGGGCAATCCAGCTCGATGAAACAAATGCAACGTTGGATAATTATTTTGCACATCTCATCCAAATCAATGAGTATTGAACAGCTAAAAACAAGAAATAAGGTACAGTTGAACGCGGCCTTCTGTCTTTGTCAAGTGACTTTACAATAAAACATAGCCAGTCGAAAAATAAAATTTTCACTTCCATCGCAATTTGTTGTTTGTAACAGTTGAACAGAATGATTAAATTGTGACTGGCCGTCAGGATGAACATATATATTCAAAACATTCTTTGTAATTTAGTCAGTGTATGATATAAAGAGATTTGAAGCAATGGTGCATCCTACAGGTGAGCTTAAAACAATTAGAAAGTTGATTTCTGAATGTGGTTTTTTCTATTTACTTAATTTAGCCGTTGGCGGGCTATAAGATATAACCAGAATATCGTCTTTTACTGCCAATAAGTTATTAATGTCATGCAAATTCACCGTCTTTGTAGAGTTAAAAAATAAACGTTACTAATTGTTCTGACATCACCAAATATTACAAAACATTATTTATACAATAGAAATTTGATTGTAATAGGCTCAACGCTAACTGGCTACTTTATGATATACATTATCACCTTTTTGCTATAAGCTGAAAGTATTTGCTATGGATTATTTTTCGTTTACAGCGCTGTATAAACCGATGTGTTGTTTTCCTGTAGATTGCTACTTGAGTAATATAAATGTCATTTATTTGCAGACCAACATAACACAATTAAACATTTGTCAATGTAAGAATTAAGGCAGGTCAGAATAATGAAAGTCAAAGATTTGTCAAGCACACCTTTTGTCGAATTCTACATCCAAGATTACAAGCTTACGATTGTAAATATATTCTTCCAAACAAGAAAACGAATGTTACGTAGTACATTTAAAACTATCAGTTTCCCACTGATCGGAAAACAAAGATAGATAGTGCTTTGTTACCTGACGGTTTTCCTGTGAAACATAACGGATGCTTGTGAGTTTCCGTAGATACTAACATAAATTGAATTATATATAAGAAAACTATAATCTTCAAGGACAATTCTAAAGATTATCGACCAGTATTTTGCATCATCTGTATCACTTGAAAGGCTGATTTATAAAACAACAAGGACGAGCTTTTATTGAGAATGTTACACATAGGATGAAAAACGTTACGTGAATCACGATCCATTAAAACTTGCGCATTTTACACGCTGGTAAGCACGTTTTTGTAAACTTGTAATTTCAAGCAATACTAGAAAATATCTGTTGATCAGACGATTGTTCTCTGTACTGCTAATGGCTAACATCAAGCTTTCGACGTGGGCGTACCCTCAGGAATCACCAAACTTGCCTTCTGTTCAGCAGGACCGAATAAATAAAGCAGAAATATGTAAAGATTAAATCAAGTCAAAATTTGCACTGCGAGGTGATAACAAATTATCTAATGAATAAAAACATCACATGAAATTTAAACCACAAACTATCAGTTAGTATCCTTTTAACTGGAAGCGATAATAATATCCTGGGCAGGAACAAAACAACAATGTATGTTCATTATATCTGCTTCCCTGTTCTTCTTAATGTAGCATGCAAGCCGTCCGTTTCTACTCTGGTTGTCCGTTAAGTCTGCGGACCAACTTTAGGGCAATGTAGAGACACCGAGAGACAGTGTTCTTCCGAAGTAGGGGTTCCAAAAACAATCCTGTAAAAGGATACAACAAGAAACAAGCATGAGCTAAAGGCCCACTAAGCCATGCACACGACTTACGAAAACGTAAACTAAAACGGAATCGATAACACAGCAGCACGCCATGCTACACAATTCAACTTCAACCTGTGCGCGCTTGCTGGTTTCGACCGCACGTTACATTAATTCTATAAGATTATGCAATTATGATGTAGCTTATTTCTGTGACAATCACCCAAACGGAGGATAGCTATAATGGTCAAAGAACATCGGATCAACGCAACCCAATCGAGGCACTGGACATCTAGCTCGTACTTAAAGGTTGATTTAGATAAGGACGTAGATAGGTAGCATCGTAGATTTGTTGGTGGAGGGCTTCCCGAGTCTCTGCGTGCCGTTCCTGTCACTGGCCCGAATCTGGCCGAAGTCAAGATTTTCACATTTGGGTTTCCTCCAAATCTGTCATATTATTTGTCAAAACAATTAATATAGTTTTCTGACTTATTCACCCATGTTTCAGTATGGTTGTACACAGTTCACCTCGTTAGCTGTTACACAGTCTAACAATGTTGACATCTTTGCTTTCTTGGCACCTTTAAAACTAAATTCTCCCTCCTCAACTCGAAGTGTGTTGTTTAAACATTTCAATTAGAGCGGCTGTTCCCACGGTCACGGCGAAAATTCAGCTTGATGTAGAAATGTCACCTTAGCAACATCAGGCTGTAAGTCACAATCAAACAAAACCAAGTCCACGTATAAAAACAGTTGAACCGCAACTTTTGACTTAGCCACCAATTTCATTTTCTGACAGTATTCATTCGTGTTGTTACAAGCAGTCAGAGGTTGATATCACCTACATTAGAAGGCAGTAATCAAACCGACGAAATACAGAACACTTCTGTAACACAATATTTATTGTTTGCAAAGCGGTATTTTTGAATTAATTCAACAAGGATACTCACCAATCACGTTACGGTTTCGTCTGTTCTATGAATTTCTTATGGCTATTTTCATATGAAGCACAATCGTGAGGGTTTTAACAAACTATATGTTTATAAAAAATAATTATTCCTTTTTGATCAATAATAATTATGAGGGATTCTTTAAAAAAAGGCTGCATTTCAACTTCATACGTTCCTCCTTATAATCTGGAGATCTTGGTGCATTCTGAACGTTTGTTAAGTTGACTGATTTCAGAAATCAAGCAAAGAGCGCAATGCTTTACACACAAGGAATCCTTTCAGGTTTATCTTTTATTAAGACATTCAGAAAGATTGGTAGAAAAAGTTGTTTGCATTATATCGACACATATTAACAAAAAACTAAGGTTACTAAACTTTAGTTGTCTATCAAATATTAGAATATTTTCGTTTATTCATAATTTTCATGAATATTTCACTCAGTACAACATTATCACGACATGGACTATCTAGTAAAAGACGGTAAAAATTCAGTGATGCAGAGGTGGTATTTGAAGATCATTATTTCAACCATAACATCATGGCATTCTCCCTATAAAACAAATCCAGAATGACGATTACCATGATATTTTGGATTATGGTGATTACCGTTTCAAGGTTCCTTACCTTATCGTCGACATCTAACATTTCTCCAGTTGAAAAATAACACAAATGTCAATTAAGTCGATTGAAAATTAGTTTTCCGATGCAAAATGTTGAGTTGTCCTGCAAGTTAATAATCGTAGTCGTTTGCACAATTCTAAGAGATATGGTCACTATCCCCATGTGAATCAAATTCAGTAAGTTAGCCAACTTTCATTTTTTGAGGAGTTGACTAAGATGAAGGCAAACATTTTCTTCACCCAGGAGTGTAAAGTGTAATACCTTTCTGATTTGACTCAAAATTTGGGTGTTTAAAAATGACCATCACTTGTGAAGTGAAAGATAGATACGTGCGCATAAATCTGTGAAATTCGTGAGAAGAACTTAGTGTTCAGTTTTTTTCGCAAAAACCAAGTACTATGTGCTAAACCTTTCACTGGTAACTGTGTTGAAATATTTTAACTACTCTTTTGAACTGAGAGGAGAATGCACCAGGGAGCTCTTGTGTCTGCTCACATCTGAGCTGACTGAGGGTTGGCAGAGGATAAATTATTTTGTAAATCGTTGCGTGTGAGTTTTGCACTTCCGAATGCCTGGAAGAGATATAACAAATCTATATCCGCCGTCGGTTTTATGATGTGTGACTCAGAATCTTGACATCAACGACGCCTTAGAACGTAATCTGTGCCGAAATAGAATTGATAGATGGCTTAAAGTCACCAACAGCTGGCTTTACTAACCATTGGACTGAAGAGATCCCAAACATAACGAAGCTCAGTCTTGTCAGAATAACTTGTGTATGTTGTATCCTATGTGACCCACAAGTACAAGACAGAAGGAATGAATTCGACGTTACCAGAAATGCCCCTCTGAACTCCAAACGGGACACGTTCTGCGAGCTCTCTTCACTTGTTACTAGCAATGCTAGCTAGAAACATTTGTACCATTTCTAGTGGTCTCAATGTTCTGACTGTTTAAACACCAAAATGTCTGCTCCCAAGATAGTCAGAAGCTGGATTTTAGTCTAGAAGAAGATGATCTCTCGAAGAAACAATCAGTACGAACGAGAAAAGAAGTAAAATTAGAACGCCTGCTATAGACACATCATTGTGCTTCCCCCATAGTGGTTCTCCCGTCTCATAAGAAGTCACATCTAGATGTGATTTATGTCTTGGTTACTACATTAAAATGGTGCGCCTGCGCATGAATCGAAAATTCCGTTAGCCCTTCTGATCGATTTTCAGACATGTTTGATAAGCAAGCCACTCTTATCTCAAAAGCTTTGTTATTATTGGTGGAAAATGCGACGAAGCTCCAAATAATCAGGTATATTCCTCCGAAAAATATTTCGTGCATCTGCAAACTTCTGACAACAAAAGTTATGAAAAATCCCTAGTTTATCATATGCTTTCGCTGACATTGTGAGAGAATTATCTTGCAGAATTATATTTACATAAATTTAATGGTAAACATTGTGCTGTTCCAGAATACTCACAGTTATCAATTGAAGATTACGACTTTTCTAATATGGTTTCTGTGGTTGAAATTCAAATAAACGTTTTTGACCGAAAGTGTGTTGTCTACCACTTTAACGTCCTGTAATCTCAATAGATCACTCACAATGAGCCGTTGTGCGCTTTATTTTCGATATTGTCTATCTATGCGTCCCAAGCAAATGTGCTTAAATTGTTCTGCTTGTCATTGCTTAATTTGGTCTGTCAAAGTATTGAACACAAACACTGAATAGATTCCAGGATTTCCCAAAAGTAAGTTGGTTTTAACTCATTAGTCCAAATACTTTGTGGAGTGTTTGAACATTGTTATTTACATTCGCGCGCCGGTGGTTCCGGGTGTAAACACTGTCGAACTTTGGCTATGTAACAGTCAAACGGAAGAACCTACTCAATGAAACTTTGAAAAAACGCAGAAAGTTATTTTTTGAAAGTTTACAAATAATGCAGCTAAACTTATAAAGCTCCGTTCTGGGAGAAACGTGAACATAAAATATACTCACAGTGAGTGCAACTGAAAACGAATAAAAAAGATCTCGGACGTGTAAAACGTTTAACAAAATGTTTACTTAGTGGGTGCATCTATTGATAAAAAATCAATCCGACTATTACGCACTGATAGATGAAATACACCTCTGTTAAACAATTGTTGGAAGTGAACTGTTGCAACCAAGTGTTACTATGGAGTTCGATTGCGGTCTACATAAGTTTAGGCCGGAATTCACGGCTTCGGCTCTTTGTACTGTGCGCTGTCCAAAGCATAGGATGATAACAATAAATATATCTGATAAGAATCTCATCGGTGATTTCAATATGAAAGACAGTCTAAATTTGATTAGTATTTGTTAAATTAACGATTTATTGTACTGGGACAAAGATGGTGAGTATTAGTTGAGCTAAGTGTAAAGTCGATAGAAATGAGGTATGGTACTTATTCCGTCAGAACCCAAAGGATAACAGAAGCTTGTCGTAAGCTCATTAAACTTTCAGACTGGTAAACTTTCGTGGAAAATGCTCACAAAATTCCGTCACACTTAATGTATAGCCTATTCACGGAGCATTGTTTCCCTCCCTCATTTCAGAATTGTCCCTGTCCCGCTAAGTATATGACAGGTGCTTAGAATTAATCTCCTTCACAGTGCTGTTCGTTGATAAAGGTACTGACTTCCAATTTAACTCACGTGTGTTTTGTTCCAACGTAGTAATCAAGCTAGTAGTGTATACAACCAAACTCGTGTTATTAGATGTTCTAATGAACATTTCTTTAGAAAACAATTAATCATTGAAAGTACGATTGGTCGGTCATTGGCAATTCAGTAGCAACAAAGCTAACTATTAATCACGCGTTTACATATTTGACTCCCTGCTTAGGATCGAGCAATTTAGCCGTGGCCATCACATGATGTAATGTAGTAATTATCCTTCTGGAAAAACGGATGATTTCCAGGATGGTCGTAACAATTATCGCTTCCCTTCACATGTACTGTTATGTTTTATACATTGCTGTTTTGCGATATTATCCTGCCTCGTCCATTTTTATCCTAAGAACTACCAAACTGCTAGCTAATGTGTTATTTATATATAAAAACAATCAAATTAATTTGCACCAAACTTGTAGTGTTTCTTAGGATATTTTGTGAAAACAACTTGAGGATACATGAGTTAGAATACAAAGTTGACTCTAAACACTGAGATTAACCTGCTCAACACAGTAACCTAAATTTTCAAACCAAACTGTCCACAAATGAGCATCACTCACAACTGACCTCAACGTTTTCATTTCTACAATTTTTTCAGTCGTTCCCTTCAAGAATGAAGCACTACATTCGAGCTTATATCTTACTGAGTCTCGATATTTGCGCACAACGACGCTGTTACGGTGATCTGAACACCATTAGAGGTTGCGAATGTTTCCCCTTTGAAAAGAAGTCTTCATTTTGTCATCATTTATAAAGGCTGACAAGACTTATTTTGCCTCCATCGGTATTATCAAAAACAAGTTCGGTTAGACGTTTGCAAGCGATATTTCGTCTGTGATGTCAATAACACAGTAAACAGCAGGAATGTCTAAAGAAAATGTGACCGCAGCCCGGATCCCTTTTCGTGACAAAAATATAAACCACTGATGAGCGCACATGAGAGTAATTCAAGTCTAGTGTTTTTTTTTAAATGGCTAAATAAGCTGTCTGTAGAAAAGCACAAGAGCCGAAATTATTTTTGTGTGCTGTCCACTAAGTTTTTAAAAGCCGCAGTGGCAGAAGATTTTGACTTCGGTAACGTTATGCGCCGACGAGGCTGAGCTTCAACTTCGGGTAGGTAGCTCAGAAACTTCACGTTTGGACTCAGTTACCCATCCGATTTATTGTTTCCTGTGGAATTCATCAAAACATCCGAGAAGTTGACTGCCAAATACAATACTGTACAAACAGTGCATGCTGAAATTCATTAATGTCACTGCCCAGTGATAAAACAATTTATATCAGATAAAATTCCCCACCAGTTAACAGTAATCCACGTAGTGTCCTGTTAGGAAGAGCAACAACATTAATAATCCGGTTGTGTTCTTGGATTGTTCAGCCGTGAATTTTGTTTAACTTTCGTACGATTATGAAGTACATACTACTAGTTATGTAAGTTGGGTAATTCAAGCAGCAAAAATATCGTCAGATATTGACAACATTTTCACTCCAAAAACTGATCATCCAATCTGTCGGCATATTTTACAATATTCTACCGACATATCCTAAGTGGAGAGGCTAATCCTGTGGATAATTGGACGAGGACGTCGGCCTCTAAGTACTCAGCTCATTCGAGTTGGCCTACACATCTGATTAGACTGCTGAGATCAACTCAAGTTCATGAAATTCAGCGGCCCACTCTGCGTCACCGCTATGACAACAGAATATTAAGCACGATAGCCTCAACCTGGCAACAATGCTCTCGTTTTCGTCTAGTGAACGTAAAGTTCAATCACGTGGTTCACATTCCATGAACGCTTAGGTTGTCTGTCGTTTTATAATGAACGGTGCCCAGGAAACTTACCAATTGGTTAAACCGAGAGTTTCGTCATTGATTTGCTGTGAAAATCTGGTGCGGGGTTAAAGTAAATGAGTAGTGATCGTGGTATTTATACGGACAAAATACGGCTCATGTGAAAGAATTGGTTTGAGTCGCTCTATTTAATGGGCATCAAGGAAGCGAACGCGGAAGCGCGCTGACTGATAGTAATTCACCAGACAACTCAACACGGTTTCGCGTAAATCGCACATGGTTGAATTCGGCAATGTTTTGTAAAATGTTGCTTGCGAATGATTGACAGCAGCTAGTCGCAGTCCATGACGAGTTGTGGTATTTGATCCCTTCGCGAACATTCTAGTCGCACGGCTAGCATATTTTGCTGTACACTGGTGGCACAGAATGAAAAACATGAGCAATAAGTTCCCGTAAGGTGCCGAATAACCAGCATTAGTTACGTCGATGTTCAATTGTTCGAGGAAATAGGCTTTCGATTAGCAAAGATTTTTTTTACAAATGAAGTGATATCATCAGCAAGCATTTTTGTGCCTATACATAAGAATGTCTAATGTTATTCAAAAACACTTACAGCCAGCATAATAAAATCCGGCGCTTTCCACCTAACTACTGTTAAATTATACTTTACGAGTTGCACAGATGTGTTGCTGTAAAACGCATTTAGCAATTAGCCAACATCTCAAAGACTTTCTAGACACAGAGTTAATCATACCGCGACTGGGTACACCTATAGATCGATGGTACTGAATCGTCATGCACTTCAGCGCCTCAAATTAACTTTGTGACTTGTTGAAAATTAATTCTACGTATTAATATGAACCAGCCAAAATGCAGGAACTGACACAACATCTTTCAGAACAGGTTCGGGGAATCTTCCTCCCTTAAGCCCTTTATTTAGATTCCAAATCCGCCCATATCGCGAGATTGTATACGGATCTGCCACTATCGGCTTTTGGATAGTGAACAGAGAGGGATCATAGGAAAAATTATGGGGTTTAAAATAATTCTTCATCCACAGACGTTAATGAAGTCAAGATGATTCTGAACGAATTGTGGATAACGCGGAAAATGCCTAATTCTTGTCCGGAAATCTTCTAAGCAAAGGATCATTCCCCAGTAGATCTACCACATCAGAAGGAGAAAGGTCCAAGTGGACATGCTTTGAAATTAGATAGAGAGATGGACAAACTTTGTGTAGACAGAAGTGTTTCGCAATCATAGAGTATTTATGATAGAACACATCGGTCAACTTTACCATCACAGATGCATCGACGGGGGTGCAAAAATCATACTCGGTTTGTACATACGTGAAGGAGCCTCTGTTCTACTGACATCCTGGAAACCCTTTTAACTAACTGTCGTAAGTTATTGAATTTGCATACTCTAGCTATTGTCGCTTCGGTGCTTGACGCTGGCACGACTAAACGGCTAGTAGCTTTTTACGAATGTTCTGTCATACATTTACATTCACTTTGTTTTCCTGTGTTTAAACCGTCCGACACAAATTGATCCCAGGTCTGTGCGAAGAGAGTTTTGCACAGTCAAGCCTTAATCTCATTTCCGTGCAAACACATGAATATATAACCACTGGAACCACCCATCTGAACAGCCAGTTAAGTTGTCCAATCACGTAGTCGCCCAATTTATCAGTAACGGAATTGTTTCAGGTGTTTCAGATACAAAATTGTGAGATGATCAGATGACGAAGCATGGCTACACTGGGTCAAACGCTATGAACTTTTAAGGTAAGTTTGTCAAGGTTTTAAGGAATATGGTGTCATGGCATATAATTTTATCTTCCTTCTACGGGGGTGATTGCTTGCGGAAATTAGTTACACAGTTGGCTGAATTGTTATAATTATTTGTTAACGCACGTGGCAACAGCCAAATAAGTACAACGGCGTCTATTATAATACAGTATTGCAGTCCGCGAGCCTGAGGGACTTTGTCTAAATGAACAGCTGGAAGTATCCTAGACGCTAACCAATCCAGAGCATCATGGCCAACAAATCCCAAGCGGTTTCAGTAATTGGTTCATTACACTGAAATCCTGATCAGTAAGACAAAGCAGTAAAGTCAGCACCAGACAGTTTTATTTTTCAATCTATATCAGAAGATTACACGTGTCGTTAAAGCTACAAGGCTAGATACTTTCTGATATCGAACAAATACTTCAAATTATCAGTTTTCTGAAGCCCAAAGATTCTCCCGTGAGAAACATGTTCCTGTTTTTTCTCGTCTCAATTGAATGAATCCACTGCCCAGACAATGATTTCCAAGCTAATCAGATTATCAAAGCCTGTCTCCAATATCTTTGCTGAAGCGTTTACGCACTGTTTACACTGTTAAGCTTCAATATAACCCTTTGGTTGATATTACGTTCAAACTAACCTAAATTTCCGACGAAGGTTTGTACTGCAGCTTAAGCTTTGCGTAACTTGAAATGACCATTCTCGAGTCGTAGATGTAGAGAGTTTAGTTTATGATGTATATCTTCAAATTAAGTTGCGGTCTGTTTACGGATAGCACTTATCCTATAATGCTTGCACGTACACCAAAAAATCGTTTCAATTGTGGAATTTCAGAAAAAATATTCGCTTCTGTACAACGCATAAGGTGTTCAATTATATCGAACAGAATAAAGTGTTATTTAAAGAGGGTATTCTTTCAGACAGTGAAGTACGAGTCAGTAGAGCCGTTATTTGGTTAATCGCTAACCATCGGTATTCGCAGGTTATCTACTTCCTAAGGAAACAGAGAGCAGAGTAGTCTATGGTCTAAAATAAAATAGTCTATCTCATGTTTAACCCATCTGTGTAAGTAGCGCACACAGAATGAGTAGACGACTCAATTACCACAGACTGTTCGTATCGTCCCAATTGGGAAACGTTGATATAAAAGGAAGTTCAGCTACCTACCCTTTCAATCACTGTACAGCAAGCCAAAGTTATTATCATTAATGAATCCCTGTTTCCTTGGACAGATTTCAAGGGGTAATGCGTAAAATCTGACATTATATATTTTGTTCCACTGTGGAACTAACCGAAATGCACATTCTTGAATGTTGCTGGTAAACAGAAAGGTTGACAATTCGGGATGTAACGTAATTTTCTGAAATGATGGATTGAATAATCAACAGTATTCTTACGTGTCAACAAAACTTCACCCATAGATTTTAACCTTTAAAGGGTTCTAAAATTTAACCTTTCTGAACAACGGTTGTTTGTTACCAATCTAATGAACTTGTTGAAGTAGGCGATGGTCCTGATTGCGTGGTAATCAGTTTCGTAACCTCAGATACAGCAACTAACATGCAAGGCCGACTAAGCATTCGTAGTGATGTCATGCACAACCCATGGGAACTGATAAGCGACGGGAGTGAGAGATGTTCGATTAATCAGTTGCTCTTAAGTAACAGACGTTCAACAGGTTGATGACAGCTATCAACATAACTGTCGTTTATGGAGTTACTTACGTCCGGTCATCTATTACCGTTCAAATGCATCTACTGATGTTTAGTGTGAAATAAATAATGACGTTCACAAACAGTCTAACTGGATAGTCAACTTGAATGGGAATTCTTTGATCCAAAGTGAGTGTCGCTCAATGTAAACCAAGCAATTCTTGACTGCTCATCAATAATGTAATTAGATATGTTGTTTATTGTTTTTAAGCAAGCATCCTTTCGGTGTCAAGTCCGACTACACAAAATTATACTGCGGTGAACCGACTTTGTAGTACTTGTTTTCAAGATGTTTTGAATCCATATACATCTACAAGCCTAAGTTTCTGAATAATCTGGTTAATAAATGCTCATTTTTTGCTTTGTTAAGACCAGCCAAAATTGGCTTTCAAACAATCCCGAAACTGGCAATTGGATCGTGAATGTTTTATTACGAAATGGTGTAACGGTGGTTTAAAACTGTAGACTTGTTTATTACTAGTGATGAATGCTGTCTGACCAAATGTACACCCAATTATCAGAAGATGCTTTTCTTCGTCTGCTGACTCTTCATTAATTATGTCACGCGGATTCAACAACCGGTATCGTCTGCAGAAAGAAAGAAACTGCAACCCGACGGAACGATGAATAATACGGATTCTTCCAACAAGCACGAAATCCTAGTGAGAAATAGCCTAAAAAAACCTCTTGCAGCAACCTGGCATTGCTTTAACACATCAACCTAAGATAACCCTAGGAAACATTACTAAGCAGGTTACGGAGATAAGCTAAACCACTGATAAACGAAATACAGTGTAAACAATTATTGGCAATAGGTATTAAGAACACTGCATCAATTGAACCGGATACAAATTACTCGGGCAACTAGGTAAACGCAATTTAACAATTTTCGTCGATTCCCGTCCAGCCAGAGCAGAACAAGAAAGCGCTACTATGAACGTTTTTAAGGCTCCTTATTGAATAAACTGTTTGATAGACAAATAGACTGATTCAGAAAATCTTTTCAGTCAGTGTGATGAATAAGACGAAGGGACGCACAAAAGTGGCCACAACAAGATGTCACTATAAATGTGAACGAAAACCGTATCTCACAGCAATGATCAGATTTCGACAAAGAAAATCACACACAATGTTTTTTGAAAATATTTTATATGCCGACCCTGTCTTCCATCACAAACAATATGAACTGGCTAAATATATCCCAAACTGACAGTTCAATGCCAGCAAGAACGATCACTTAAAGTTTGGTACGTCATACCAATTTAAATATTCATATCTGTATTCGTAAATCCATGCGCTGCGAATGTGACATTTTGTATGATAACAAGAATTTCGAAATCCAAGTGCCGTTCTCGTTGGACAGCAGAACACACTGTAAGTCATTAAACTGGTACTAGTCCAAGAGTAAAACCGCCTGAGAAGTTTGATTAAAATGGAGGTGGTTGAAATCCCCAGGATAGTCATCAGAAAACAATAGTGTAGCGAACAAGCTCGTTTTCGGTCATTCATCACCAGGCTAATTACATAACAATTTATATGAAACAAAGTTGTCAGGGCGAAACGGAGAAAAACAAGTAGCTAGTTTGAGTGAGGTCAGACACGTTATCGGCATACGCGGAAATAACGTTTTGGTACGATTACGTCATCATTATGACGCCACTGGAACCATGACGGTTTGATCGGTCATGGTGTGGGTGGTTGGCCATGACAACTTCAACCCCTGAACAAAGCGCTTTTGTGCGCACAAGGGTGGATTTCTTAATCGAATTCCAATCGCTTTGGCTGTGGCTAAAATTCGGCATCTGACAGCTTTTGAGCATATATGCGGCAAAATACACTGTGAACAGTTGTATTGAGCTACGGCATAGGATATACTGGATAAGTACAGTAACTCAATTGACTTTTTACCACATATATAACTTAATCTCAGCGGGTGCCGGGATTTCCAACGTAGACATTCACAGTTGATTTTGAATCATTTCACCTATATAGTGCTTATACCTTAAGATGGTGGCCGCTTTCACCAAAAACTTTACATAAGTACTTTGCTTCCATCCCTCAAGGAATTTCTTAAACCTTAACGCCTAAATATGTACACTCACATTCCTGTGCATTGCAGAGATCACATCAGTTTGAAAATAAAACGTTTATAATTGAAGTTAGAATCCAGAGTAAAGGTAAATATTGTAACTATCAAACTGAAATACAAATGACGTCGTCAGTATTAACACTAACTACGTGTTTTTTTGGTATATGCGCAGTGCGGAGTTCATTTTAATTTTAAGGTTTATTCTGTGCCCTGGAAGTGATACCTGTAGAAGTTAAAACATAGCCAAGCTGAATGAAAGGCTATGTTGGGTAGTTAAATGTATGTTGTGATCAAAACAAAGAGCCTAGTTCCAAAATGAGGTTGTTGCGACCTTTGTTTGTTAGATTTTAAAGCGACACTAATTAATAACACACTTGTGATAAATCTTGCTAATGTGATATGGATTCCAAAGTCCTACTTTGTGGAACCAAAATAATCCGTTTTAATGAATACGTGCAGTCGGCGGCTTGCTGTTGGATGACATTGGACGATAACGAACTAGTGACTGGGACAGAACGTTTCAGTTCATTCTGTCGGATTTTGGTGAAATCCTTTAAATTACACTTCATGGGGTTAACATTATCCGTCCTTTACCGTTTTCTTCTCACATTTAGACATCAGTTAACCAGGTCCTGTTAAACCGTCAATATCTAGACAACAGCGCTAATGATGGTCAGCAAACTGTCACGAACGGCTCGAGACGAAATGGTCTCAGTTATGACGCGCATCACGGCGCCCACCAATAGGTCAAAGGGCACCAGATAGGGCATGTGCTTCAACCGAACAACAAAACTGGAACATGTCATGGGTGACCAACACAGTCGTTGGTCAAGCCAAAGCCAAGCTACTGAAGCCAGCTGCTGTGTTGATTTCATACATAATGCCCTATTGACAATATACAAACAACTTTTGTCGTGCCTCATTGCTGTCTTTTGCAATCAGTCAGGATAGCTTGAGGTCGTATTAAACAGCGTTACAACACAAACTTATAACTGGTGGTCGATATGGCAGATATTGGAATTTCATTCAATTTGATGATCCTTTACTGATATTTGAGCGGCAAAAAACCCGATCGGAATAAAGCCGGATATGGATTTTAGAAGACGACACATACAATAAACATGGTAGCTGTAAGCAACGTTTCTAAATCACTGTCGGCCAACTTAATGTCTCCGCTCAACTTGCGGATTGTAAAGGTCAGCAGTAGCTCCAGTAATAAGGTATTGCACTTTACAGACGATACATCCTCTATCATGTAAAAAAACTATATGAACCACATTACCACATATAAATCAGTTGTACCGAGAAATTGTGAAAACCCGATAGACTACTAATTACCTACTTTTAGCCATCAACAACATGTCTGCAACTTTGTAAAAGTTGACTGAAACTAACTCTGATAAACATTGAATTGTGAGTTAGCTGACATGTTTGTATAAACACTTAGCAACATCATGCATGGCGTTTTGTTCCTAAAAAGTTCTGCATGCTGCCATGTTCTAGACATTCACTTGCCGTTTGTAAGTACGTAGGTGTGCAGTTGGACAAACGTGGTTAATTTTCCTATGTACGCTGTATCATTAAAATAAAAACAATCTATCTAGGTCTAAAAGCACTCAGCCTTGTATTAGACACAAAATTCACCTGACAAATTGTGATTTCAGTAGATGCTGGTTCCGCCCGACTTGTGATGTTTATATTAAGTTGGTTGACGATGAACAATCTGTCTGTCATATAGTCCACAGGCTGCAATGTTCAGATTTCTGTATACATTGACAGTAATCATAATGTTTTCGTAGGTTAACACTAAAACTGCACAAAAATAGTCAATGTCAATATAACTGGTTGACTGAGCCAACACTGATACACCACTGTAGAAGTAAATAGGAGGGTATAATTCAGCTTTGTGCAATGTTCATTCACGCAGTCAATATTTCGCCTAGCAGTACGACAGGATAACTTGTACAAGTGAAAGCCAGTGATTTATTATTTAAACAACTGTATAACAAACAGCTCAATGAAATCGGTACAACGGAATTTTGTTGATGCATTGAATTTCAATTGAAGTTTATTTCATCATATCGAAATGAAATTAAGCTGTGCGGATTGAAAAAGATCCATTCAACCAGGGTTCTTTCTATTTGAAAACAACCCCGAATAATACTGTAACCATACCTTGAAGGGAAAGATATCAGCCTACTCATTAACTATGTTTCGATTATAAGGAGCTAAAGTAAGTAAACACCACAGTTTGCTGATCGATGTCTCAAACCATAAATTGTAAGTCAATCCTTAAACTGAAGATAGGAAATAATTATTTCACTTTCAAAAAATGTGTGACATATCCATCAGCAAACTTCAGTAATCGGTTTAAAGGACAGTTGAAGTATACTACAACTTAGTCTCACTTGTTTGGAATAGTTACTTCAGTGTTATCTTTGACACATCACAGGTAGGTGTTCAGTCGAACCCTAATAAGTGCATCTTCCTTATTTCTGGTTAATTATCGGTATCAAAAGAGAGGGCATTAAGTGAGGGGCTACTTTCAGCATAAAACTCTAGTTTAGGTTGCCGTTTCATGTGGCAGAAATATGAAAACTGACAGATTTGTAGTAAACTGCAATGCATGCCCTACATGTAAGTAAACGCAATGTAAACACTGTCGGTCAATGTATGCAGGCCTTAAGCATATTGTTAATTACTTATGAATAGTAGGCATCATAATGTTTCTTTCATCACTGGCCATAAGATGGACGATATAACATTAACATGTTCCAGCATATCTATGCATTGCAAATTATCGATGGTAACCCAGTGAGCACGTGTGCACGAACTCAGATATATGTGATGTCTTTTTTCTATAGTTTTATATTGTAGCTGTCAGCGTGTTTTCGCCAATCAACTTCTCCTGACAAAAAAGTATATGCCTGAAGTGTATAACATCTATTGAAAAGATGTATGAACCAAGTTTTGCAGTCACCGATTTGTCGCATCAATGCATTTTAGTTAAGGAACTACAACAAACTACAGCCCCTCTAATTCCAAAATACCGAATTAAAATTAGAAATATATTACCTAATAGTGCACACATAAACTAGCGTCGAACAACACAATCTGTGAAAACCACTTTTTACTAAAAATTACAAATAATTCCAAAGAACGCTGTCTTACGTATACTTTGTGCCATGAGTGTTTCCAGTTGGGGTCAGCATCGCTAGATGTTGACGCTGAGTTACACCATCGTGTTCTTCCTAGTAATGTAGCTTCAGCAGTAACTGTCATTTCCATAAGTTTTTCCGATTGAGCATGTTAACGTTTGACCAAATTACAGTTGAGGCTCTTCATGAATTATCAATTTAATATACTCAGTGACATCTTCCAAGCAATTCATAAGTATGGGATAATTGGGTCAACTTGCTCACAGTACATGTAACGGCACTGGGGAAAACATGACAGGTTTAAATCTGAGTGACCTAAATAAGGAGTCATCGTCTGACAATTAAATGTGTGAATTCTTGCACACAAAAGCAGGAAGCACTTAGTACCGACCGCTCATTCATTATGCATGGAATTTAATGCGTTTTTCTTTGTATGATGCCCTAATGTTCACTGGCACCATGTGAAACCATCCATGTTGTGTGTGAACAGCATTGGTTTGATGAAAACCAATCTTTCCCAAGCATGCGAGCAACACAGAATTCATGTACTGCCCGGTCTTCTTAATTACACAGTTGTAGACGTTGGGTAACAAACATTACAACTGGACTAGCTGTCACCAGGATGGCGCTCAAAGTGAAGAAGTCTGGTCCAATAGCCTTTAATGACCGTTGAATAGGTTACTCAAAATTGACGTTAACATAAAGGGTTGGTTGTATCTTCTTTGTCTCCCTGGTAGATAGTTCTTTGAGATTAATTATGTTGTTTCCTCAGAATTTGCCCGTGTAAATGCCCCTGTTATTTGCAAAATCTGTTGTAACTCACTGTTGAGGCAGTGCAGTTTGTACCTAAATTTAAACCTAGTGAAAGCTCCATCAAGGAAATTAATAGTCTAATTGTCCAGACAAACCGCATAAACCGCTAATATTGGAAAAGACGTAAAAAATGACAAAGCATAAAATGATTCAAACAATGAGCTTGGTGACTGTGAGGAAAAGGGTTGAACAAAAACGTTTCGCAGTTTGATGTGACATGCTTTTTACGAGGGGTGTATGCGTCCGACAAGAATGCGTGTTCATTACTGGATCTTTTCCTGATTAAGAAGTCCCTTCTGGGGACTAGGCGCATCATAATTGTTTCCAAAATATAGGGCAATTACTCAACTGAGTATGTTGTTTATGATAACATGGGATATTCAAACGGCACTCAAAATAGTAACAAAACTGAGGTACACGATTCGTGTACTTAGTCTGCCAGCAATGTTAGTTTTAAATTACGTTTTTTAATTAACGTAGACTTTCTCGTTTTACCTTATAAAATGATCGCCCAGATGCGGTTTTCCTCACAGTAACTTCCGTGCGTATACTTACTAAGTGGTAGTTACTTTAACAAACATTTAGGTCCCAGATTATTTTAGTAGTTCGACCGCCCCTAATTTTTCTGATGGCAGTTTACATAAACAGTATTTATGAAGAACAAATTTGAAAACGAAATTAATGCATACTCAACAACGATCACCGCTTGCATTTTTTGTTAACAAATAGCAGGAAGGCGATAATTGAATGAACCTATGAACTTATCCATTTCAGGAGGATTCAAAAAAGTTCTCAAGATACTTCCTCTCACCTGTCTGTACCGGAATAAACAATTCCCATCTCACTGTTAACTCGTGCTTACGAAGTCACATTGACCGAATGCAAGGCAAACTTTTTGTCTCACTCATACCTACATTCTTTCCTACACTTTATCCCGGGTTCATTTGTGTTTGCAACCACCACCCCACCGGTTGGGAGAGTTGATCTGTGTGCAAAAACATCAGGCCATTGGTCTTATACCTACCGCTTGTGTTCAGGTGATTGAAATAATTGTCGCCACTTGTCATTATAAGTGTGGATGTGATGGTGACCGAACAAGCAAGAACTTCGATCCGTTGCACAGAGGTCGCGAATTTGAATTCATGGTCTAAGGAGTCCAATCAAGGGCGGAATTGGTCATGTCAAGCGTAAGTTTGATGATTTGAGCTTAGGGGTAAGAACATCATTTGGATGCTACTGCTCTGATATAAGAAAACATTCATCGGATATAGGTGAAATAGGTTCTATGAGCGTGCTAGTAAATCTTTTAAAGGGAGTGACCATGCGTCTTTTTCGATAGTCAATTCCTACCATTAAACTGAAAACAGTAGTCTCTATGCGATGGTGTTGGAAGCGTCAACGTTGCTTAACATGCCCTATTAAGTGACAGTTAGTTGTAGTTAACCATTAAGGAATTCCTCAGGATTGTACGGGCTGGAGAAAGCTGGCACAGTTTCAGTGCACCCGACGCTGTGGCCGAGTGACGGGTTGTCCCAGCTGTATCCCAAAAACCAGTGATGTACACAAGTGGTCAGATGATTGTGTTGACTCGAAAGTTACAGTGATGTGTCCATACTATAAAACTGACAGGAAAAATTTGATAAGCTTCAGGTTGTTCGGGCACTGTATAGTCACTTAAGTTCAAGTTTGACAGCTTGTGCTTATCCTGAGCCGACGAACGTTTTTAAGTTGTCATACTGACGTCACATTATGTCAAAATCTGGAAGGACTGACAGGCAACGCAAGTTAGTAGTTTCCGTTTTGGAGCCAATTTAACAAGACGATGATAAGAAATGAATAAATTGAGGTTAAATGAAAACGAAGGAAGCAAAACCTGCGAGGCACCTACCGATGCCGCTTGCTCCAGAACTAAGTAAAGGATTGACAGGGTGAAAAATAGCGTTATTTTAGAACATATGGCATCAACAGTACAAAAGAACGTTGATGCTAAGGACAATTTGTGAATCAAAAAGAACACAGTCTGGGTACTGGGATGTTCGCCGAGCTTGGCATTTAGGTTGCAAACGTTTTATCACCAAACGAGGTGACATCATCAGTACGTGTGTTTTAGTGTATAGGTTTGAGCGCTCTTTTGGTGATGAAACTTTAGCAACCTAGACGCCAAGTTCTGCGAACATCCCAACACCTGAGGTGCGAAAAACACCGGATATCAGAATACATTTTAGTCAAGTAGCTATCCACACCGTCCTCAAAATCCATGTGAAATCATCCAAACTTTCACACCCCTGACCGGTTACACGTATAACTACGTTGCCGGGGCATCATTTGCTGAAGTCCCTAGTATCAACAGTTTGGTGAATACGAGCTTCCAGAACTATCATCTTATTTTCTCACCCATACTGTCTCCTGGACTTGGTTCCGTGAGGCCGACTTACATATTGTTTGCGGGATCCTTCATCTTATGTCGGCGGGCGTTCATCGGGGTAACGCAAGACTACTGTCCTTAAAGGAAAGTGTCGACTTTCAAACAGCTCAAAGATAATCAACACTAAGGCACCTCGTCAATATTTTATGACGTAGAGCACCACTTCTGACATACTTATAGCGAGGTGACAACATCGTTGAACCATAAGAATCCAAGCACTGTTATTTAACGCAACAAACACATTCATTTTCATCTAATTTACTTTCAAACCGTTGACTGCGATTATAATTAAACTTTTCCTAAATAATTAGGTAATGTTTATGTTTACGCCAATTTACAAGTACAGTCTGAGATAACCTGCAACAGTGACGCACATAATGCTATTCGTTAAAAAATTCTTAGTCCATGAAAAACAGTTTGCGACAGGTGGATTGACTGGTTACTGTATGTACGACAGGATAAAACAGAAAGTCCTCTCAAAAGATGTCACGAGAAAACAAAAATCTATTTATCCTATGTCGGTTTTCAATTTACTGAGTTAGTTTTTGCCATCACCAACGTCTGTACTGAAGGACCCCCAAAATGTTTAGTCAGAAAGGTTAATATATTTTTGAAAGACCATCACAATTAAGTGATGTATGCGTTTCGATTCATATATGCTTGGACGTGAGAATAGATTACCTTAGTACTCTTCTCGTAAGTACTCGAGCTTTATTTTAAAAGATAATTTAAAAAATTCTCATCGTGCATATACCAGAAAACTTCAGTTACTGGTAAGTGTACTTCTGTCTACGACAATAGTCTAAATCAGCATTTACACATTTTCACAACGACTTCGTGGTCTTTACTGAAGAGCTGGCAGAAATTTGGCATACCGTACAATGCTCTCTGTGAAACCACTAGTGGAGTGAGTGAACAAATAAGCCAAAAGTGAGACTGAATCGTTCGAGAATATTACCCATAGTTGCTCATATCGAACGCAAAATCTATCTTCCCCAATAATGGAAGGGAACGCTTATGTCAAACGATGTAAATCAGAGCAAAGGATCATTTATTTATTGTTGGATACGTATGCTGTTCTGTTAGTCTATCAGACACAACGGTTCTCTGAGCTGCATGTTAATTTTATTCTGCTTTATAACCGCCTTCACAAATGTCGATTGCAACCGTGATGTAAATATATTCATGCAATCACTAGACCATAAACTTTACCAGCAGATCAGATCACAATCGCTGCATTTAACGTTTTTCTGAATTGCTCATCAGTTGAACTCGAATTGTGTAATACAGTTTGTTGCGGTATTGTTAGCGCCGTTCTGGTTTATGTTGGCATAAATCGTGTGCATGCTTTATTGAGCCTTTTGGCTTACGCTTGTTCATATCGCCCCTTGTTACAGAACTGTTGCTAGAACCCCTACTTAGGAAGAACACTGTCGCCCGTTGCGCAAAGTTGATTTACGGGTGGCCAAGGTCGAAACACCCAGCTTGCGTGTTACAGTAGTTAGCGTGTGTCATTAAAATAATGACCAACCAGAACTTGTTGTGTTAACTGTTTCTTTCAAGGTGTTCCATAGCACCTTGAATACATGTTATTGTGGCTAAGGTACAACAAACTATCCGTGAAATAAACAAGAAAGTTTAGTTATTCACTTCAAAGTCCTGTACTCTTTGAAATTATTCACTTTTTTAAATGCCATTATTTACTTCAACATGGCTTCTGACACAAGCTGGTAGAAGGCGGGAAGTGGCTTAGAGGATGAAGGTTGGCCATGATAAGGAAGGTTCTTATAACCTAAAACAGCTTACCAGCAGTACATCATTGATCAATATATAAATGGTGTCGGTCAATTAAAATATGAACATTTATGTTGTGGTACTCACTGGAACAGACAACCTAGTAAAGTGTAATTAGTCTTTTCGTTATTCCTGCTCCATCGTGAACCATATTGTGGGTCAGTTTAGGACTGATCGGACAAGATTGTGTCTGATTTCATTTGGTGATCACAGGCATATCTAAAACACAACATAATCACATTTGCGATTACAATTCATTGCGGAATTCCTTTTTTTAAGTAATGTTCAGCCAAAACGTTTATTGTTATGGTTGATGAAATTCACTTAACCATTATCAAGGTATTCCATGTCTAGACAATAAACATTCATCCCTTGCGAGGTCTGCGGTCAGTTTTCTTCCCTATTCTAGGTTAATAATGACCGGTAATTGTTGTTCCACTATATCTGACGTTCTTACAAATTTGTGATCCATAGTATAAAAAAATCCAAATATTTTCTATAAATTTGGCTAATAGTTGATTATCTGACCAAATAAGTGACTGTTGCATAAAGGTGAGTGGTATGAAATTTAGTTTGAACAAATCAAGCATCACACACTTGACAGCAGCCTTCAAAATCACCTAGGCTTTTAGACGTTCCGTTTCAAAAAGCAGTCATAGTTTCTAAATTCGCTTTTGACAAGTCATCCTTTCCATGACGGGGATTGGAACTGAGACTGACTTCCTGATAACCATCATGTCACTTACTTCTCAAAAACGATCAACTTATCATATTTGAAAACTCGGCCTCATTCATCTGTGTGCTGTTGTGATGCTGACCATGTCATAGTGAAAAGCTTTCTCAACAAAGAAAACTGGTCAGAAATACTAGTCACTTTGGCCATCCTGACATTGATTGTCAAGTTCACATTAATCACCTGACTTTATTGCCAAAGAAACCGTCACTATTTTCCCTTTCTCAAAACTTGCACGTTACAGTCGGCTTTCATTTTAGGTGAATTGTGTTGTCAGCATTGTGTAGTACACCATTATGATATAAATCTTTATCTAAATAGCTACATGAACAGGTGCCATTTGCAAATGGCACTTGTCGAAAACGTTAAACTTACACCTAACAGACTCTGTATGCGGCTTGGTTTCACACAGTGCATGATAAAACGTTTCAGATACTGTCCAAAAAGTGTGCAGCGGTGTATCAAACACCGGGAAATATGCGTAGAACGGCTGACCAATTGTATATATCAACATTTACTAACGGTTCACTTAAACACACGGGGTGCATCAAAGTATAATTTTCGCTTCATCAAAGTGCAAAGAAGATCGGTGTTTACGTAAATAGACAAATGTGTGGGCATATATGACACACCTGTGCAATTGCAAATACAAACCGATATTGTACGTTGGACTCAGTGAGTTCATAGGTGTTAACAGTATTAGATGGTAAAGAATGTCATAAGTGAAAAGTGTTCAAACTAGAAGTTCGGTTGTCTCAATACGTTTCTAAACAATGTATGGTACAAGTGATGCCAAAAACATCTACATTCATCCGTGACAACCATGATAACTTTCGCCGTACTCTGTCTTTGATTTTCCAGGATGTGTACTTGGAGTACCCTAGAAGTTATTTGACCCAAAAGCCTCATTGAATATGTGATACCAGCATACAGCCTGCGGTCATCTGTTGATGCAAAATATTCGGGAATCCGTCTGAGTACGAATAACATCGCCAATTATACATATCGTGACGAAAGTACACGAATATTTAACGTTCCATAGACATTCAACTCAATGTCCAGTGAGAAAAAATAATTTTCGCAACAAGAAAACAAATCTCATCCCTGAAGAACAAACAAATAGTTGTTTGAATACGTATTGTGGAACAAGAATTACGCGCAAAAACAAGAAATGTCGCCCCAGTAAAATTACTTGGTTTGTAAAAGTAATTTAGCATGATCCTAGCAATTTGCTCCTGCATTTCTACATATAGATTGGGTACATCTTCCTTGGACGACAGTCGCTTATTTGAATTCAGATTTCCCAGACAGTTGTCATTTCTGCCGCTCAGGAGTACTTCTCGGCAACACTTTTTACTTGGCTGACTAATAAGCTTCATCCCTGTGGTAAAACGTTGATAATGGGACCGCCGACAAGTCATTTAAAAAGCCTAATATCACGAAGATGTTATCGGGTCATTGTAAAATTTTATCCATAAAGTGAGGTAATGTTTTGCCGTAACGTTACATAACACTGCCACTTCGCAAGAATGAATACCAACAAGCAGGGCTGCAGTGTCTTGAACGTCTCAATCACCATTCCATAATTTACCTAGGGAACCTTATCTAGATTCTGTTTCTCCCTTCTTGTGAATGCCTGAGGTATACATGCTGCTTCGAGTTCTAAAGTATTTCTTGTTCCCATGGAGATTAACCCTAGTACATGCTGTGTCTATTCCGAGTAAGAATGTTTATCGTCCATTCCACTGTATGCCTGCTGTACTTTGGAATTTTAACTGTGACGACAGCTCCAGACCTCTGTGAGAATTCCCCATAAAAGTTGATCAAGCGAAACTTAGCTACAACATACTTAGTCTATTACCAAAACACCGACGAAGTACCTTTTGAACTAAATTGATAAACTGACACTGTTACGCATGCTATTCTCAGAAAACTGCGTTACACTAACGTTGGGACATACCTTCACATAAGACTGTGGCAGACTGATGTGACCGTAAGTTTTCCAATGGCCATTCCGCACATTATTCGCTCAATTTGTTTTCCGTCAAATTTATTCGAACAGTGCTCAGCTCACCGCTCACTAACAACATTGTTTCATGTACTGTAAAGTAACAATCCTGTGATTTTGGCAAAAAGTTCATTGTTATTAAAGGACGGGCTGGATTTTTAATTTTATCAGAGTGGTATGTTCAAGTGAGAAATTCCAAGCAGGCATGCCTAGCACAGGAGTACACTTTCTGTCCACCCGCTTATCTCTTTTCTTTGGATAAATCATACCAATAGTAGGCAACAAGAATGACCGGATTAGAGGTTTTTCCTTAAATTTTCACGTTACGCTTTTCAAGGTTTATTCAACTGTCACAGTAAAAACCATGCAGACGTAAGTAAACACTTTTGAGCCATAATACTGGCTTACTTGAATGATTAACAGATGGCTTTCGTTGCATGCGAAGCACTGCATAGAACCGCTACCTCATTTGAAGATCGTAGTCCTCAGTACAACATAGCCTTTCAAAAACAATCAGTCGTAAAGGCTTTCAGTTTAATAAACTTCACAGTTTACCACGCAATACTATACCATTGCTATCACGACAGATAACAGTGAACGAATTTTATGCCATTTGAATAACGGAGCATCAAATAGGCTTTTAAGAACGGCAAGGTAGCGAACAAGGCTTGTTTTCTGTATTTGATCATCAGGCTAATTACAATACAATAAGTATGAAAAACAGTAACTGGGGTGAGTGAGAGAAATGGTCAATAGAGGTTATGGATAGCGTGTGTGTTATCAGTTACGCAATCACTGTTCCAATTCGTGAGCTTGACTGATTGTGGGCCAGGGCAGATTAAGTGTCCGCACGAACTTCTTCTGAGCACAGAGGTCAGGGTTGTGTAATCGGATACTAATTGCCTCGGCAACAGACAACATTCGGAATCTCACCATCTTTGATCGATTCCTTGGCACTCGGTAAACAATCTGAAATGCGTCTTTCTTTCTGACAGAATGATTACAGTCAGTCAAATGAGCAACAGTCGCGCTTGAGACCGTCTTAGTCACACCACTATTCAACCACGCAGGATGATGTTTTAAGAATTTATTATTTATATAATTATGAACAAATACTTAAACCGCCTGCTTGTTATCGTTTTATATATCAGTGGATTGAAAGCCACGGTAAGAAAAATGAACCTACAGTTCAATATACATAACTGCAGTTGAGTAACGAGTGATGGCCACGGTATGTAATAAACATTACGCGATTAGTGTGACAGGCTTATGTCCATAATGGTTGGTAACCGACTGTCATACCAGTTTAAAACATTTTACAAACTGCCTTTGGGCACTTAAAGGAGAAAAGTGGAGGCAGACTGCAATGAACTCAGCGACGTCTGGAGTGCGAAGTTCAACACACCGTAAACTTGGCCAACTGGACAAAACTATGCAGATAATGTGTCTTATTTCTGCCAGTCTCTGATCTGCGTGCGTTCTTTAATCTGCCACCAAACCACACTGAAGGACAAAATTAGGTATATTTTACTGAGCGACGCGCTGTATGATCAGTTTAACTAGCTTCACGAAAACTAGGTTTGGTCTGCTCGATCCGAGGTAGAACCAGCTGTTAGTTTGTTCTTCCGCTGAAAGTGAAAGACTGACAAGGTAACAATTATGACGCGCAATTGCAGAACAAAGTATGCATTATTGTTTACACTACTGTCAGTGGTTGCTTCAAAGGGTTCACCGTCTTTAAACCGTTCTTTCTTTCCATGTGTCATTCTGTTAACATGGCGTAAACTGCCGTGGCCATACATATGAACACTTCTAAACAGATATATAGAAAAAATACTTTACGGAACAGTTATCAGTAGAATCCTTTATCATTTTCAATCTTTGTTTGTTATGCCATGGTAGAGTTTTCTTTTTTACACAAGAGGTCTGCTAGACAGTGGAACATATAAAATAATTACTGCTGTTGTATGATTATTATTCCTTAGTCAGATATCCGTGTATACTGAGCTGAATTATGCAAATGGTTCAAAACGACTCTTCAAATCACCCATGACATATATAGCATCCTGCGCTTAAAACGCATCAAAATATCACTGACTGACAGAATTTGACGAATTATCCCGCTGACGACACCGTTCTTGTTTGGACACATCAGGCACATTCCTCGTTCATACTATATTTACCAGATTTGTACAGCTAAGGAAGTGATTGGTCCCGGAGTTTCGGTTCGAGGGTGAAAATCAGGAAGCACTACAAATACTTTTTCGTGCCCTCGCGGCTGTAGTCATTGTAAACTGGCACTCCAATATGAACCCTCTCCATCCACACTAACAAAGTGAAAACTCAAGTAACATTTCTACTATTCCACTTGGAACAACTTATGCGGTGTTCAATAGCTGAAAACTACTCATTTGTGGGTTACTCGAAGAAATTTCTTCAAAATTCACCCGTATCCATGAGACCGAATTAGATGTAACAACAATATACATGCTCTAGAATTTGGTTCATCTGAATTATCCACTGATCTTACATTACGTCGATTGACTAAACTCGGAGTGGGTCTGTGACGTAAGGAGCAGGCAAGATTCTGACTTAGTTAGAGGAACGATGATAACGCCTTTATACTGGAACAGCTCTCGGAGTGTCGGCGACATTACATTTAGACCTAACTGCTGCCTTTAGTACGGCTGATAAAACCCATGAAACAATCGCTTTGGCAAAAGAGCTTTGGTATTAACTCTGTACGCTGGATCTGTAATCGAAATGAAATTTTTGGGTAAATTTTCACATTCGTTCATCACTTCCCGTGGTTTTCCGGGAATGTATTATCCTATGTTCTTGTTCAAGAGCGACATGGACGGCGCCGTGGAAGGTGCGTTTGAGGACTCCAGTGAGATTGGCATTGCGTTTCTCCTTGACACTAAGTCGACTAATCTGGACCATACACATGAGACTGCCTAGTTTCGCCTTTTTGCTGAAGGCCTGCAGGACATTTTGGACAGGGTAAATAGCTCGGCTGGTTTGTATGGAGTGCGCTTCGCATCTATAAAATGCAAGTTGCTGCTTCAAGGCTGAGGCATTCTCGTTGCTATGTCTTTTAATACAGGCAATCCATCCGAGGCTAAGGACACGTTCGCATAATTGAGTAGTACCATGTAGTCAGTTGTTGAGTTGAAGTGATGCCCGATTTTCATTGAAAGAAAAAGTGTACAATGTTCATGTGCGTTCTGGTTTACTCTATGGTTCAAACACGTTGCATGTTTGCAGCGTATTTGTGGACAGGTTTGGTGTGTTTGGCCATCGTTGCCTCCGCCAGTTAGCCCATATCAATTGGGACCATCTCATGAGCGGTTTGACTGTTCGCTAGGCGATGGTTCGCAAGGCTCGAAGAAGTTAGGCGGGTGGAGAATTAATCAGATTACACAATCCGCGATGACGGGTCGCGTATCGTACAGACGAGCTGGGTATTTGCTGCACCGGATGTCAGTAGGTAAGACCGCCCGGTGGTCAAGCAACGATCTGGTTACGCAATATGAAGATCCTAACTATTCTTCTGAGTAAAGTAGGCGACTGTTAAGTTTGAAACCTTGTTTTTGCTCAAATTACCGACTAGAAACGCTCTTCGTTTCACATTCACTGGCGTGCTAGCCTTCGCAGTTCTGATTTTTCTGTGCAACCTCGTTTCCTTCAATTTTACCTTGTTCGATATATATTCTGTTTTCCGCAATAATCCACGCCGCTGCCTCGGTGAACAGTGGCTCGGACCAATGTGATTACCGGGTGCATTAGTTGCCCTAATAAATAGATGGATTGAAGGATTCGCAAAACATCTGTGCGGATACTGTCAGAAATGTTTTGAAATCGTTAAGGTGCGTGGCCGGTAAGTTACAGCAGTAAAAACTATACTATTCTCAGTGTATAAGATGCTAACTTCAGAAGATTTTCGTATAATGTTTATGTCCATTTTCTGATAAATAGGTTTCATAACAGTAGTTCTGTTAATTTATATCATGCAACGCTGTTATTGAGGAAACGTACAACAAACTAAACTAAAAAGCTAACCGCATTACAAATAATCATAGTCATATTCAGCAAATGATTGTCTATAGAAAGTTTCAGCTCATATCTTCAGTCGTTAGTAAATGTTGCAACGAATTTACTCAAAATTGCACTTGTTGACAGTGCACAGCTGACAACTTAACTCACCAAAAACCCCTTAACGGATCATTCGTCGATGATGATAGGCATACCGGTTGTAGAAGCTATCCGCGCGCAACGGCTCTGTTAAGCTTTCACTGGATTTTTTCACTGTAAAATGAATGGGAAAATACCTTTTTACTCTAGATAGCTTTTTGTTATCTAACACAGGTTAATATTTCACACAATTTGTATCGATTGTCCCTCACAAAAAGAGATATCTCACTTGATAGGCGAAAGTTTCTTCCGGGGCGGTTTTTATTCTCTGGAAGGAGGAAGTTTCATAGCCAGAAATAAATTTGGCGAGTGCAACATAGTAAACAAGAAAACTTTTTGTTTTGGCAAAGTTGTCAAAATGAACACACGGTTATGAACTATGATCCGGTCATTCTATACGATCGTTTTTATTACAACGAAGTGATGTAAGCCCTATAAATGGGTTCATAGTATCAAGTGCATTATGTATCAACGAGTTCGCATTTATTGTTTTGGAAGTAAGGCAAACTTCGTCCATATCAGCGCATAGGCTCGGTTGGGAATCGAGAGAAGAAAAATCAATCACCAATGCGCTATCCAACAGTTTTGTATGCACAGACATAGGGATACGCACTAGGTATGTTACTGACAGAGTGCCCTAGTGTATGAGCGAAATAGAGCTCACTAATATTCAGGTCCAAAGCTTTCAATTGACAGGATAATAATGCAACCACTGGCTTGATCTGAGTCCTGAAAAACACAAAACATTTAATGGAAGTTTAGGGAATGCTGTTCACATTGCAACTTGTAAAACACTAGTAAAGCTTTCAAAAAGAAAGTAAACGTTAACTTTAAATTCAAACGTAATCGATTAGGAAGAGAGTTTAAACTGAATGCGATAAAGAATCAATACTCTAGACCACGCACTTATGAGATTATGCTTGTCATTCCATTTAGAGCTTGACATCGCAAAACAGAAACAACACAATCAAATTCAAAATATGTGATCTGACTGATCCAAGAAGGTACAGAAATTGGGACGAATAAAAAAAGATGCGACCATATATTTGGTTGCGAAAACATGACATAGCATTCGAAACGACTTTCCAGTGGTCAAATGTTAGACTGTTCACTGTGCTGTCGGTTAGGTACGTTATAAATCCGGTAGGATTTCAACATAGTACTCTATTAAGAACCTCAAAAGTCAGAATTCTTTGAAATGATTCAATGTATTTTCGGTTGCGAAGTTTTTAGTCTACATTGCGACTACGTTAATTCAACCAATAATTGTAGATGCCCACTTTCCAAAAAGAAATATCTAGTTCTCTTAGCTCAATTTTGTTAGAAAAATGTATGACTTAGGAGTATCGATCACGTATTCTACAGACTGTCCGACAAGCGTTGTTTTCTTCGTAATCCGTCAAAACCTGCTGCTACTGTTCATAATCACTAGTTACAGCGATGGGATCCCCACTGGGACCGTTGTTTGCAGACGTCTTCATGACGAAGCTTGAGAATGACCTGTTAGAAGAAGCCATCAGTGGATTTAGCGTTTATATACGATACGTGGATGACATCATATGTATAGTTAGCGAAAATGCTACCCCAGCGGATATCTTACCAGTTCCAACTCTGCCCACACAAACGCGACGTTTACAC